>LPNX011222269.1:6315-40672 GCA_001517045.1 Pseudotsuga menziesii
GTTATAGACACACAATCAACATAAATGGAGACCCTTGTATACTGCATCTAATCATATATATGGAAAGAGTTGATCTCATATTACACTGCCCACTTGCATGAATGATTTGGAATTTAGGGGAAAGAAAGATATATGGCAGAGTATTGGAAAGAATATGTGTTCAGATTGGACTTACATCATTAGCTCGAGCTGCAAATTTTGTGCTCAATTCACAAAGGTTGAAGTTCAAGAAGAGTCTAAAGAATTCCATTCTACCAACATGTCATATTCTACCAATTCAAAGGCCAAAGGAGACATATATTGATGAAGATGGTATCCTAGGCTTTGGAGATAATGAATGTTCAATAGATTCCTAAGAGTTAATGTAGGAATGGGAGAATAAAAAGCATGAGTTGCATGTTATGATATTTAGTTCAAATAAAGTGATAAAAGTGTGAGAAATAGGATCCAAAACCAACCACCAAAAGAAGAAAAAGAGAGGGAAGAGATGAAGCATGTAATCCATAAACATATTTGCCATAAAAAATAATTTGCAAGGAAGAACAAAAGCGGAAAAAGTGAAAGAAATTAACAGGAAAGAGGAGAAAATTCACCAAAAAGAGAATGGTATACAATAGCAACAATCTATTCTTAGGAAAAAAGAGGTGGGGTAGCAAAGCTAACAACAAAGAGAAAGATACAGGAAAAAATAATGGACTCAAAATGAAGGAAGGAATAGGATGAGTCATGACATAAAGAGCATGCAAGAGTGTAGGAGAACAAAAGAAAATCACAGATATTGTGTAAAATATTCAATAAGCAAATAAAATGCTAAAAAATTTGCAAGCCAAAGGAAAGATATCAAATATGGAAGGGCACAAAAATGGAAGGACCAACAACAAAAAAAGGACAACATGGATTGAGGGATTGTCAAAAGTTTGCATGAGGTGAAAATTCAAAAAAATAAGATTATTGATGGCAAAAGAATATACTCGTTTTGAGGTAAATACAATCTTATAGGTTACACTCTTTTTTCTCTTTGAAACATATTAAAACCAAAAAAGAGTGTTACCAAAAAATATGACTCAGAAAAATTACAAATTACAAAACCTCATCTATGAACAAGGCTAGATTCATTCATAGTTAAATTGAAGGCATTAATAGAAGTTGTGACAAGTCCACAAAAGCAAGCAAGAATACAACTTACAAAAAAAGTGTAGTGCAGGAATGGAGGAGTGCAAGCAAAAATAAACAACATTCTATAACCAAAAATTTAAAATCACCATCAAAAAGTATACAAGATGCCATATTTTATCTGAAACATGGTACATAATATTCTTCCAACCTTTCCATCTTCAGTTATTCGAGAGCAAAATATCCACTTGTGATGTTCTGATTTTATCCAGCAGAGAATATCTTCATATTGATTAGTACCCAATAAATGATAAAATAGTTGATGATCAAGATTGATATTTGTTTCTGTTCCTGCATCCAGCCCTTCTCCTTCTCTGTTAGGGAAAAACACATGAATGTTAGGAAAATAAATAACCAATTGTGATGAAGTATGTAATTAAATAGAAGAAAGTAAATAAGGAACTATGATAAAGAATATTTAACACGACCATCTAAAATATCATACGCACTTGGGATCTGGATAGCGATGGTAAAAAAAAACCTTGTTGTCATAAGTCCAAGTAATTGAAGAAAACTTCACCTATTAACAATTGTAAAAACCTAACACGAGGAATACAAATTTAAAAACAACTCTATATATTCAATAAAGAAAATTCCAGGAAACTTATAATTACATGATATATAGAATTTGGGCCAATAAAAGATCAAGTGTTAAGAAAATAGTCTTTGTATCCCATTTTTTGTCTCCTAGAAGTTGAGTGACAAATTGTTGATTCCAATATCGAAGTGGTGAAATTTGTCCCACCGATAATAGAAACTTGGATTTGATAGAAATTCCCATGTGACATGCAACCCTAAGATTACATGAGACACATATTATAACTTATTAGATGTTCTGTCTTCCAGAAATTCCATTGGCATCATCATGGACATGTTATTTAAATTTATTTGCTGGTCAAGTCCTTTAAAATGCTTACTCATGGAATGATTGACATATGTTTAATAAGTGTTTAGAAAACTTACCCATGAAAGAGAATAAAGATCTGTACTCATATCTGCCACCCGGATAACACTAATATCACCCAGTCACTACCATTGTTGCTTAATCCAACTGCCAAGAATTCTATAATTTCACTCACAACATAAATATTTAATGCCACTGATCCATCTTCACTTAGCTTGTTAGGGTCAAGCAAGACCTCTACTTCTGCTTCCAGATTTTCCTAAATATCATAAATTTAGAAAATATAAATGAAATCATATTTTACGTCCCCACCCAACACGCAAAAAGGACGAAGAATAAATAAAGAAACAAAGGAAGAACAATCCAACCAAATTATTAACAAATAAATAAAATGTGTTCAGGAAACCAATCAAATTTTCACAAATGAATTTAAATTTTCACAAAGAAGTTTATCATAATCCTTTAAACAATTCCTTTACAAAATACATCCATAAATCTCTTCTCATAATTCTGAAGTATACCTGGACATACAGGACACTCTGGCTTGGAGCCCAGAGTTAAAGAAATAGAAGTACTTATCACCATGTTTGGGTGGACGGCCATATCTAGGATGGTTAAAAACAATTGTGATGTGCTCTCTCAGTTTCTCTCTTGTCTCACAAGTATGTAGTACGGATTCAGTTAAGGATGCTTGTTTCTCAACAAAATCCTTCACCTCCTTCGCATCAGGGTCTTCAATCCCGACAGAAAAAATAAGTGATATTTATCGGAACCTCAAATAAGACAAGGTTTTGCATCATCTTCCATTATTCAAAAGGAAAATATTTAATTTGTAGCAATATCTAATCTTCCATTTGTAAAAAATTGTATTGGTTTACCAACAGAGCTTTGGTTGAGAGTCTGCCATGCTGTGGTTCTATGTTACCAGAAATAAAGAAACAAGAAACGGATTGAGAAACAGAAATTAAGAAATGGAGTCTAGAGGTTTCATATACAAAAAATGAAGAGACAGAAAAAACAACAACGCTAGATAAGAGGTAACATACCTTTCATATTAGTACATAAATATGCACATTAAAAAAATTAGATGAACAAGAAAAATAGTATGTGAAAGACATTCAACATCTAGTAGTTGAGGTAAACATTTAAAATCTAAAAGATCTAGTAAATTTATGTGTTGTAGACATCGGGTTCAAGTCTCAGCATAAGTATGAGAGAATTCTATATTTTCAATTAAGGTAATGAGTGATTTGCAAAATTTTAGAAGCGCTCCATCAATTGAAGCATCCAAAGCACACTAAAAATATTTTCAAAGCTTATGGTTATGGTAGTAGGGTGAACAGACATATCAACCCAATAAACCAACAGTAAAGCCTTAATTCAACCTATAGCTTAACATGGGATCCTGTAGCATGACATGGGAACTTGTAGCTTAACATGGGAACCTATAGCTTAACATGTATACACTAGTGTATATATACTAGGTATATACACTAGTGTATATATACTAGTGTATACACTAGAGAAAATTATATGTACTTTAGGTGTATACATTGGTGTATATACTAGTTATATGCACTAGTGTATGTACTAGTATATACTTTGTATATAGACTACATATGTGTAGGAATATACACTAGTGTATATACAGCCTGGTGTGCATGCTTTACCACTTAGGATTTGTTGATGGTGCCAGTCGCCATACCCAGAACTTAGCTCTTCGACTTCTTGGGTTATCTATGCACCAAAGGGTCATGTGGTGTCTTCAGAGGGTGTGTGTCTCTGACCATCATCAAACAATTTTACTGAGTATAGTGCAGTGATTGAACTACTACACAATGCCATTTCCAATGATATTCAGTCTCTTGAAGTCCTCCTTGACTCACAGTTAGTTGTGTCACAGTTGAACGGCTTGTACCATATCAGGGCACTCAACTTTAACACTCCATTGGCCACTGCTTTAAAGTTTCTCCTCGAGGTGATTCATCAAATGCCACGTACAATAAGAAAATAATAAAATAATGTACAGGAGATACATCAGTAAATAATCATAACCATTATTTTTTAATCAACCTTATACTCAGATGCTTTTAGGTTTGATCTTGTCACTGAAGGGTACCATCCTCCCTTAGAATCCTTCCCAATCCTCTCTCGAGGATTCTTCCACAATACTTAGTCATTATCATCCACCCTGGGACTTAAATGTATTTCTTGTCGGTCTCGATCTGGGATTGTACTATAGTTGCCTGCAACCATAGAATGATAATTACGACAAGTGGCAGGTGTAATACACCAAGAATTAATAATTTATTAATAATTTCTACTAAGATACTTTATTTATTATTTTTTATAGAAAATAAAAAAATAAAACAAATGTAATGAATTATTATTTTATTAATAAAAGATACTGAAGGGGACAAAAATGGAATATTTGTTGAAGAGTGTTTGCTGACCCACAAGAGGAAAATACAAGTGGTTCTATATACTGAGTGAGAACTCAAGGTGCAGGAGGCATCTTCCCCAAAATCAAGTCACAACTCTTTGTTGAGTGCTAAAGAGAAAGAGGGTCATAAATGACCAAATCCTACACAAAATACTATATAATAGTATGTCCAATAGCAAGCAGGAGGATAGCATTGGATGGGTATTGAATTTGATAATGCAAGAGATGATGGATTAAGTGGATTTTTCTCTTATGGTTCAGCGAACATGCGCGCGGGTTATGGAGCAAGTGATTTGATTACTCTAGGAGTTGGTTGGGTGGAACGGCTATTCCATATCTGTATTCCCAGCAGTGGTGCCAGGTTCTTATTGTTGATGTATTTGTAACTTCAGTATGTATTCACTTGTATATTTTATATTGTATTTCACTGTACCCTGACAGAGATGTTTGTTCCTCGGATCAGGAGAGTCATTAATATAATAAATTCATGTAAAGTCATTGAGGTTAACCCTCTATTGTAAGTCGGGGAAATAGTCCCCACAGTCAAGTCATATTAGGGTTATTAGACTCTCCTAGTGAGGTCGGCCCTGTAGAGAAAAAATCAAGTGGAAAACAAGTATAAATAGAGAGTGAGATTCTCTATTTGGAACACACACTCACTCAACAGTAGCGCATGAGTGAGAGAGGAGTAGCTCGCACAAGTGAGAGAGAGAACAGCTGGTGGAGATCATCTTTCTATCTTTAGGTTTTACTTTTGCTATTGGTGCTCATTCTATCTCTGAGGAAGTTGCAGGGTTTTCTCCTTTATGGTTTCCCTGACGAAAATTCTTTGTCTCTTGTCTCTTGTGATTATTGATGTGCATGTTATTCTCTCAGATAAGATCCTAGATTATATTGATTAAATGATAAAAATATAACATGGTATCAAAGCTAACCTGAGAAGAAGACAATGTGCAGCTGCAAAAGCTAGGGATTTTTACTTTTTGGATCTCTCTCCATAGATCATCAGCAAAATAAATTCAGGCTAAACTCTCCATTGAAGGGTGCATCTTTCTGTCGAAGCAGAATTTGATTGCGGGTATTTTTCAGTTTTTGACCTGTCACTACTGTGGGAAATTAGGGATTTTCACAGAAAAGGATTTTTTTAGTGAGCCCAGCATAGGATTTCTCTCCTCCTCAAAATCAAAATTTAGAAACCAAAATCAAAACTTTTGGTTGGATAAAACTCTGGGAAAGTCAAACCCTAATTTGACCCCGAACCAGAAAATCAACACTACAAAAGATCAGCTCCAAATCCAGTTCAGGCATCTCAAATTGGGAAATTATAAATATTTTGTATTTCCATTTGATTTTCTCATTAAATATGAATCATAGAAGTTTCACTGTACAACTGAAATACAGTTGCAATGACAGCTAATGGAAATTAGGGTTTCATGCTTGAAAACCCTAAAAGACTAAAACTAGTCATTTTGGTGCGTTCGCTATATCTCGATATTGGAGAAGGATAAGGTGCTGAAACATTTACAGGTCAAATATAAATTCCTTATGTACCCTATTTAAAAGTTTCAGCCTTAGATTCGCTATATTATGGGAGATATGATTCCTCCAAAGCAGGGTTCCAGCCTCTCCCAGGACTCATCCCTAAATAGGACACCTAGGAAGAATTGCTATATCTCGGTCTATGAAGGTCCAAATGAAATATTTCAAGATGTTACATGTAGGGAACAAAATTTCATTTCTGTGATAAAAGTTTCAGACCCAGAAGGTGAAATAGTGACATGTGGCAGTCTGTACAAGTTCATTATGATGAACAGTCCTAAAATAAGTCATATTGGGAAAACTCTCATAAGTACAAATTAGTGAAACCAATTCTGCTAAAACTTACGGTGTTGGAAAGAGGATAGATGAGGCTACCTCAGTGAGAATTTTAAAACACATAGGAGTACTACTTTTAGAGATACCGCAGAAACAATATCAGGTAATTATGTAGAATAAATTGAAGAAAACTAGGGCATCAAATATTTTGCAGTTCTGATCATTGTTTTGGGGAAATGAGTATGTTTCTCAGCTCGCCTTGAGGAGGTGTATCTTTCTATATAATCAGATCTGAAAGATTCTAAGTTATAAAAATTAGGGTTTCTCTAACAAACCCTATATCAGCCAGCTCCGAAACCAGGACAGACAACTCAAATCAAAAAGATCTAATCTTTTGTTGTTTACATTTGAGGTTCTCATTTCAAAATGACTAATCACACCAGCTTGATGAAAAGCTTGGTGAAGCTGACAACTTTCGAGTATGGAATTATACGACCTCCGTGATCCTTGAATAAATTGACATGGATCAGTATTTCAGTAAGAAAGGTCTAGGAGCCAGAGGGAGATGAGGCTAAGGCTAGAGCCAAGAGAATCATTGCAGATTCTAACAAAGATCATCTCATCCCTCATGTGTCATCCTTGAATACACCAAAAGGAAGTGTTCAATGCTATGACAAAGCAATCGAAGAATAATAATATATTTTTATAACCACCTTGAATGGCCTCCCAGGATCATGGGACTCATTCATTCGAGGAATGTGTGCCAGAAGGAAGTGATTACCTTAAGCAGATTCTGGGAAGAGTGCACACAAGAAGAATCTCGACTCATAATAAGAGAAGAGAAGATGGGAGAAACTAAATATCAAGCTCTCACGATTCAAAGAATATCCCTCAAGCGATGAGGAATATGAAGGACTCAATTCTTGAATAACCTCTTATCCATCTTAGCATTTGGATAAGAAATGATGATGTCATGAATGAAGAAGATGATGAAGGTGAAGGCTCAAGAAGGAGTCTACCCACGAAACAAATAAAGATAAGTATTTGCATGGTCTTTTCCTATATATCTAGTTGTTTATATGACATTGTTTAGTTGTGAAATGTATTATGCATGATAGAATGTCTTCATTAATGAACAATATACTACTATGTATTCTATGGGTAAGTAGCCTATAGTGCTATACAACACTCCATTGCTACTTATCTAGGATGACACCTCTTTCCCAACATATTGGGATTAGTGCACAATCTCAATAAGGTTATGGTAGAGATGGAAGGAATATGGAAAGTTTTTGTGTATACCAGACATGGATGAATGTTGTATTGTATAAAATAGTTGCATGATTATATCTTTATGCATAAGAATTTTCAATTGTGAATATGCCTTATGAAATGTTCCTAACCATCGCGTACATTCTCCTGCAAGAAAAGAAGGATGAGACTTGTTCCGAAGAACAAGTGAGGACGGTTCAAGAAATAATCCAAAATGAAGAATAGTATGACGAGACTTCAAGAGGACTCAGACATACTCTAGTTATGTGACATTGATGAGAGACATAATTAAAGAAGTAGCTAAGTAGAAAGGGAAGGAAAGCACCAGTTCAAGAAGAATGATGTCTAGGATGCAGTATCGAGCCCTTAAGGGAATTATGTAGTGTCTTCCATATGGATCTACAATATCCATCATGCAGTATATGGCGACATCGTGGGATACAAGGAAATATTAGTAGCAGAGGAAGCTACTTGTCACTCCAGTACATAATGTTTCAATACATAGAGTACGAAAGGTAGAGGGAGAATGATGCTCCACTTCAGAGGGAGTGACTACAGAAGATCCTAAGGTTTGACATGGTATGATAGAATGGAAATATTACTGATGGATCTAGGATTTACTAAGAGTAAAGAGGACTCCAACCTTTTCTTCAAGGTTGAAGGATAAATACCAGTGATGCTCCTGTTATATGTCGATGCCCTGTTCCTAACAAGAAAAGAGTAAATCATTAAAGATGCAGGAAGAAGACTTGCTGCCAAGTTCGAGATGAAGGACTTGGGTATGATGCATTAATTTCTAGGCATGGAGGTGTGGCAGAGTGTAGATGGAATCTCCCTTAGACAAGGGAAGTATGCAGTGGAGATCCTGAAGAGGTTCAGGATGATGGACTGCAAGTCCATGGCCACACCTATGGAATCGAACCTGAATCTATTGAGTGATGCTTCATCAAAGATAGTTAATGCCATGATGTATCATCTGATTACTGGGTCCTTGATGTACCTCACGAATACGAGACCAAATATTTACTTTTCCGTGAACACATTGATCCAGTTCCTGACGGATCTGAGACATGTTCACCTAGTTGCAAAGCATGCAGTGAGGTATCTGAAGGGTACAGTTTAGTATGGACTCATGTATGATACAAATCAGATGACTAAACTGCATCATTATGTTGATTATGATTGGTAGAGCCACTGAGAAGAAGAGCACCTTGGGTTGCTTCTTCAGTTTGAGATCCAATATGGGCTACTAGTTCGGCAGGATGGAGTCCTGCATGGCGCTGAGTACATCTAAGGCAAAATATGTTTCCTGTTTGTGAGGTAGTATGTTTATTTTGAAAGATACTATTTTATTTGATTGATATGACTTGCATTTTTGTATGATGTAGAGAGGAGTAGTGAAGCTTCAGTATGTGATCTAGATCGATATCTCTCGAAAGAGGGAGTGATGAGTTCTAGCATAGCTAGTGAGACAGGTTGTATGAGCATAAAATCCTGGTGAAGCTTGTAGGCTGCTCAAACGTAATTATTCATGTAGGTTGTCCTCAAATGTAATCAGTCCTAGCGAAGCTAGCAAGTTATCCTTGGATGTAATCAACCCGGATGTGATTCTATGCTAGAAATGGCCAGAGTGAAGTTTGAGTACTTCATAAAGATGCTTGGTGATTCTTCAGATCAAGGTTCCCTCCAAGCGAAAGTGATACACATGAGCCCTTCCTAGATGGTAGTAGGTGTGTCCTACCATGCTAGTAGTTGTAAGCGTTGAATCCTTTCTCGGATGGTAGTAGGAGTGTTCTACCATGCCAGTGAATGTGAATGTTGTGTTATGTGTATATGGATTGTGCTCCGAGATGATCTAAAGAGGAATTCCTTACAGAGGCAAGGCACTACATCCAGCATGAAAAAGGGTTGGCTTTGTAGGGGAATTCATTATAGGGGAAAGGAACTACATCCAACATGAAAAAGGGCTGACTCTGTAGGGGAAGTCCTTGCAGAGGCAAGGCACTACATCCAACATGAAAAAGGGTTGGCTCTGTAGAGGAAGTCCTTGTAGAGGCAAGACACTACATCTAACATGAAAAAGGGTTGGCTATGTAGGGAAAGTCCTTGTAGAGTCAAGGCACTACATCCAGCATGAAAAAGGGTTGGCTCTGTAGGGGAAGTCCTTGCAGAGGCAAGGCACTACATCCAGCATGAAAAAGGGATGGATTTGTAGGGGAAGTCCTTGCAGAGGCAAGGCACTACATATAGCATGAAAAAGGGCTGGATCTATAGAGGAAGTCCTTGTAGAGGCAAGGCACTACATCCAACATGAAAAAGGGTTGGCTCTGTAGAGGAAGTCCTTGCAGACGAAAGGCCTACATCCAGCATGAAAAAGGGTTGGATCTATTGTTGAAGACCTACATTGAGGTTAGGCCTACATCCAACATGAAAAAGGGCTACCTCTATAGAAATTCCTATGATGAGTAGAATTGAGAGATAGCACCATTTTCTCAAGATAGTAGCAGCAGTGATGATGATGATGATTCAGTGATGATTGAGTGATGATGATGATCCAGCTTTGATCATGATCCAATTTTGATGATGATCCAATGATGATGATGATCCAGCTTTGATCATGATCCAACTTTGATGATGATCCAATGATGATGATGATCCAACGTTGATGATGATCCAGCTTTGATAATGATCTAGTGATGAAGACTTGTGCTGATGAACTGTGAATACCTTCCTAGTTAAGAGGGAGTGTTGATGTATTTGTAACTTCGAAATGTATTCACTTGTATATTTTATATTGTATTTCATTGTACCTCGACGGAGATGTTCTTTTCCTCCGATCGAGAGAGTCATTAATATAATAAAGTCATGTAAATTCATTGAGGTTAACCCTCCGTTGTAATTCGGGGAAATAGTCCCCACCGTTGAGTCATATTAGGGTTATTAGACTCTCCTAGTGAGGTTGGCTCTGTAGAGTAAAATTCAAGTGGAAACCAAGCATAAATAGACAGTTAGACTCTCTATTTGGAACACACACTCACTCAATAGTAGCACATGAGTGAGAGAGGAGTAGCTTGTTTTAAGTGGCATAGTTTTCCCTGAATAATGGTAATGAGTCAACTTGCATTTGTGGATAGCACCCAATGATGGCTATCACCATTGTCAAATCAACATATGATTTATGATATGTTTTACCATCTTAAAAAAAAATACATCACATGAAAAAGCATTAAAAATTCATGTTTAACTTATACCACAACATTGTCCATTGGTTGTAGCTTGGGTGGTTGGGAAGAATGATTATTATCCTCCCCACCCAGTTTCAATTCTTATAAGTGACATGTTTACTCTTGTTGATCCCCTTTGTAATAAATGAGTGGATCAATGATAATCCATCGTGATTTTCCATGGCTAACCATAATTGCATTTTCTCAACTAATGTTAGTTCATCAAGTTTGTAGATCATCCTTTAAAAACTTACAAGCACCTCCAAAATAGCAAGAAAAAAAACTACAAACAAATGTTCAAATGTGCACTCCTAAATGGATATCACTGAGTTAGTACATACTTGCATACCTTGGATCATGAACCCCAATTACCATAACTACTTAAAAACCATATCAATAAGAGTTCTATGTTGGGAGAGCGGGGCAAGACCAATTATTATACTTGCATCCTAGATTTTTTATAGACTCTTATTCATCAAACCTCTTGGTTCTTCCAATGCCCCTTCATGTGTAGGATATAAATCATATTATTACATTTTCATTATGAATATAAACACAAATTTACTTGATGTTAATTAGAATTCACTTATTGCAAGTTTATATTATTCATTTATGCTTGTAATTGAGTTCTAGGAAGGTTTGTTTTTTACTGTGATAGATTTGGAAAAGGAAATTAGGTCATTTGTAAAAGCACATTCTGTCCAAAGTTTATTATGAGTGATTCAATAGACTCAAAGTACATTTCTCTATTGCCTCTTTCATATTCAATAGTATATAACTTATGAATTATGGGGAAAAAGTTATATATATTTAATTGCATAATCAAGAAAGGTCAACTATGATTAATCATAGTAAATTTGGTCAACAATGTATATTAACCATGGTTAACCACAATAATCATATTATAAATTTGGTTAACAATGTATATTAGCCATGGTTAACCACAATGCCCTTTGGTAGCATGATCAATCATAGTCAACTTTACTATAAATATCATATATATTTTAGTATTATGAATATTAATATTAATTTAAATATCTTTAAATCTCCCCATCCATGTAGAGCATCAACTAACATGACCATATAAACAAGTTGTTGGTAGAGACCAATTTACATCATCAATAGTGTTCCCCTTTTTTAACTAATATCATAGCATATCAACAACCTTTGATTATGTGGTTTTGTAATATAAAAGAAAGTACCATCAAATATATTATATTAATATTAATAATAGTCAACCTTTAAGAACCTTAGTCAACTATAGTCAAATGTACTACAAACATTTGCAACTATATTTAGCATGGTCATTCATATTCAAATTTGCTATAAATATTATATAGAATTTAATTTTAATTTTAAAAATCTATTAATCTCCCTATCCATGCAAAACATTAGCAAAGGATCATATCACAATTTTTTTTATATATAGATTAAGATGTCTCATCAATATTGTTCCCCTTCTTTAACTAGTGTTTTTGTATATCAACCACCTTGAAGTATACATTTTTTTACACCTTCAATTTTACTTATTTTTATGTGCATTCCCCCAAAATATAAGCATAATTATGAAAAAAACACATTCCTCCAACATTAGATGTATAAATTTGATGAGGAGTTTGTTCTTAATTTAGCAATATTAATTTTTTTATTTACACTAGTTAGGGTTGATCACTTCCTTAGTATCTTAATTTTTTCTTATCCTCCATTTTTTTATCCCACTAAAGCGCCACACACACACATATATATTTCAATATATATTATTACAAACATTTTATACTTCAATACTTTTTATTTAACTCTAAATATTGTACACAAAAATAAGTAAGGGAAAAGCTCTTTGGGTATGCTCATTTATATAATTCAATCATTCAAATTGAGGTTACAAACCACCAAAAATTTTTATCCATATATATATATGTGTGTGGATAAAAAAAATTGGTAGTTTGTTATGTCAATTTGAATGATTGAATTATATAAATGAGCATACCCAAAGAGCTTTTCCCTTACTTATTTATGTGTACAATATTTAGAGCTAAATAAAAAGTATTGAAGTATAAAATGCCACCAAATATATTCAAATGGATGTAGCTTGGGTGGTTGGGAGGAATGAATGTTACCCTCCCCACCCAGATTCTACTCTTGTAAGTGACATGATGCTCTTGTGGAGCCCTTTGTAATAAATGTTGTGAATGATGAGCTGACCATACCTTGATTCAGTTTGAATATCAGGTATTGGAATTTTCCGTGGAGTAGCCCTCTAACAAATGGTGAACCACATTTTAAAATATATATGTTATACTTCAATATTTATTATATTGCTCCAACTATTATCCATAAAAAAAATGAAGGGAAAATGGAAAATACTATAAACACTTTTTTTTATGGTTCATTTACAAAAACACATAAATAAACCCTATTATCTAATAACATTCCTCTTAAAATAATGTGCCAAAACATTTTTGTTCAAAATAACATTCATCTTAAAACAATGTAGCTATGATGCAGAAGAGTTCCAAAATTATGAACATTTCAGTGATAATTTCAACAACTCAATAACCATAATCCAGGCTTTAAAGCAAAGCATTGAACAAAAGTTAAAAAGAATTACTAGCAAGTACTAAATCTTCATTTGTTCCATCTCTAAGTGAACATGGGATTTGCATAAAAATGAGAAGCGAGCAAGTTAAAGGCATACCAAGCGCCGGAAATCCCACCTACAATAGCTTAAGAAATAGATGTTGTCCAAGTATAAAAACACCTTTGTTTGCTATATGAGAAATTTAAAGGACACTTTCACTTCCTTTGATCAATGGAAAATTTCACTTCCTTTTCCATAGGAATGAATGACATTTTGATAGGATTAAGAAACTTGAATGAACACTTTCACTTCCATTTCCATGAAAATTTTGTTATAAAATGGAACCAACCATTCCTTAGAATCATAACTTCACCTTGGTGTTTTTTTGACACTTTATTCATATGATTGTCTAAAAAAGTTTATAATTGATTCCATTTTTTTCAAGAAACAAAAAATAACGCAGGAGAAGCTTTAAAATTCACACAATATTAAAAAATGTGATAATTAAACTTACACATTCAAATAGAGTAATCTTGATTCAAATTCTGGTATCAAAAACCCATCTATTAATTTTACAAATATATATTAGTAATTCAAGTTCAATGCAATCCTTAAATTACATTTAAAAGTCCCAGGGCAGCCATGAAATGATGCCCATGGACTTGGCTTTCTTAATAATTGCAACTGGTGCGCTTTTCTAGCATCAACACGTTTCATATACTTATCCAAAACAAATCTGTAAATTTGTTTTGGGTTTTCATCAACCAGAGATAGATAATCTTATGAATTTAGGCACCCGACCTGATTATGTTACTGACGAATGTATTATTTGTTTGAGTCCATACAATTCCTAATGGGCGGGGGGGTTTACAATTTCAAATTTCAAATGTGTATATTATTAGTGCTCACTGTATTGGTCTTCCATCAGCACATTAAGATGGGGTTGAGCTGATTTATCTTCATATGCAATGAGCACGGATGGGTTCGGCAGGATTGTTATCGAAAATGAGCACATATATCCATGGTTCTTTGTGATGGTGGACATGCGGCATGTTGCATAGGGACATTAGAAATTTATCACCATGAAATACATATAGATAGAGGGTTACATATGCCAGATTCCGACAACAACATTAAACACTCTGTCACTAGGTGCATATTGATTTCCCTTGTCCTTAATCTTAGGTTTAGTAATGTAGCCTCATCCATCCCTGACAACTGCACCAATATATGATCCGTCTGTCGAATATCGTTTGGATTTCATATTGCCAGACATTTATTTATTTTTTGCATTCTACAAAATCAGTATGCCTTTTCCATCGCCTTAAATACCTGCCCACCAGCTGTCCATGTACCACCTGCCTACCAATTGTCCAGACTAATGGTGAAGTAGTCTTCTCGATAGATCACCTAGATTTGAGGATTTCTTTGGCCAGTGCACATTAAATGTTACGCGCCAAACCTCTTTTTTTTTTGTTATGAATTTGTGTTTTAAGTATTTATCGAGGATGCAAATAGTACCATTGAGTAAGGATTATCGTGCAACAAAGTTCTGTTGACGTAATTGTAACTTCGGAATGTCTTCACTTGTATATTTTATGTATTGTACCCCGATGTTTATTCCAGGAAGTGTCTGTAATGTATTTGAGTCATGTCATGCCCCGATGTTCCTATCGGGAGGTTCAATAATGTAAACAAGTCATGTAAAGTCATTGTGGGTAACCCTCCTATTGATCAAGGGTTAAAGTCCCCACAGTTGTGGGGCACTAGGGTTATTAGACTCTCCTAAAGAAGTCGGCCCTAGATGAGTTAATGTAAGTCAGGTCATTAGTACCCCAGTTGTGGTTACTCGAGCCTACATAACAAAGTTAAAGGTTAAGTGAACGAAAGAATATAAATAGAGAGTGAGACTCTTTATTTATTACACACACACACACTCACTGGGGCGCATGAGTGAGAGAGGAGAATCTCTCTCAAGTGTGAGAGAGAGAACAAGCTCTGGAGATCATCTTTTCTATTTTTGGGTTTTATTGCTGCCATTGGCCCTCATTCTATCTCTGAGGAAGTTGCGGGGTTTTCTCCTTTATGGTTTCCACGAGGAAAATTCTCTATGTCTCTTGTCTCTTGTGTTTATTGTTGTGCATGTTATTCTCTCAGATAAGATCCTAAGATCATATTGCTTAAATGATAAAAATATAACATGGTATCAGAGCTAACCTGAGAAGAAGACATTGTGCAGCTGCAGAAGCTAGGGATTCTTACTTTTTGGGTCTCTCTCCACAATCCATCATCAAAAGTATGCTAGGCTGACTCTCCATTGAAGGGCGCGTCTTTCTTTTGAAGCAGAATTTGATTCCGGGCATTTTCAGTTTTTGGTGTGGGAAATTAAGGATTTCTACAGAAGAGAAATTTTTGAGTGAGCCCAGCATAGGATTTCTCTCCTCATAAAAATATAAGTTTAGAGACCTAGGATGATATTTTGGTTGACTGAAACTCCAGGAAAGTCAAACCCTAGTTTGACCCCGAGCCGGAAAAAACCTAAATACTAAAACTAATAAGTTTTGGTACATTCGCTATATATCGGGATTTCAGAAGTCTCAAGGGCCGAAACTTTCACAGGTCGAAGATAAAATATTGATGTACACTTTATCCAAGTTTCAGCCTCAGATTCACTATATTCTAGGAGATATGATTCCTCCAAGTTAGGGTTCCAGCCTCTTCCAAGATTCATCCCTAAATAGGACACTTGGGGAGAAATGTTATATCTCGGGCTAAAAAGGTCCAAACGAAATTTAAAAAGATGTTCCAGAAAGGACATGGACTGTACTTTTTGTGGTAGAAGTTGTAGACCCAGAAGATGAAACAGTGACACATGGCATTCCGTACAACTTCACTATGATGAATAGTCAGGTCACCTTGGGAAAACGCTCATAAGTCTCAATTGGTGAAACCAATTCTGATGAAACCTATGGTACTGGAATAGGGACAGGCGAGGATATGTTAGTGAAAATTTTAAGACATAGAGGAGTAGTAATTATGTAGATACTGCAGAAATAGTATCAGGAATTTCTGTAGAAGAAATTGGAAAACTAGGGCTTCCTGTTCGGGGAGCTTTCCTCCACTGTTTTCAGAAAGGGAGTACATTGGACAGCTCATCTTGAAGAGGTATATATTTCTATCCAATTAGATCTGAAAGATTCCAAGTTTTGAAAATTAGGGTTTCTCTGACAAACTCTAGATCAACCAGCTCCGGAACCAGGATGGACACCTCAAATCGGTAAGATCTAATCTTTTGCTATTTACATTTGAGGTTCTCATTTCAAAGTGATCTATCACATCAGCTTGGTGAGGTTGATAACTTCCAAGCATGGAAGTATAGGATGTTACTAGTTCTTGAAGGAAATGAATTGGACACCTACATAAGTAAGAGAGGTTCTAGTTCCAGAGGGAGATGAGGCTAAAATCCTTACACAAGAAGAACTTGGTCAAGGCCAAGAAGATCATTGTTGATTTAATCACGGATCAATTTGTACCACAAGCGTCTTCCCTAAAGACACCAAAAGAGATGTTTGATTCCTTGACCAATCTATTTGAAGGGAAGAACATAAATCAGAATGTTGAGACCATACAGTCATACTTTACAAGGGTCTCTCAAATCAAAGAACAGCCTGAAGCATTAGAAGAAGAAGTGGAGAATGCAGAAGCGGTAATAACCACCTTGAATGGCCTCCCAGGATCATGGCATTCATTCATTCAAGGAATGTGTTTCAGAAGGAAGTGATTACTTTCAATAGACTCTAGAAAGAGCATACACAAGAAGAAGCTCGACTCATAATAAGAGAAGATGGGAGAAACTGAAGATCAAGCACTTATGATTCAAAGAAGATCCCTCAAGCAATGAGGAATATGAAGAACTCAACTCTTGAAGAACCTCTTACCCATCTTAGCATTTGGATAAGAAATGATGATATTATGAATAAAGAACATGATGAAGCTGAAGGCTCAAGAAGGAGTCTACCCACGAAACAAATAAAGATAAGTATTCAATTGTCATTTCATGATATTTTTTTTGTTATATTCATTTGATGTATTATGCATGATAGAATATTTGCATTAATGGCAGTATACTACTAATACACATGTGATGGGTAAGTAGCTCATGGTGCTATACAACTCTCCATTGTTACTTATCTAGAATGAAACCTCTTTGCTAAAATATTGGATTAGTGCACAATCTCAATGTTGTCCTGGTAGAGATGGAAGGAATCTAGAAAAGTTTCCGTGAGATATGGATGAATGTTGTATTGGCTTAAATAGTTGCATGATCATATATTTATGCATAAGAATTTTTCAGTATGAATATGCCTTATGAAATGTTTCTAACCATACAACTAATGCATTTGACTTGTAGGAAAGATCGCGTACAATCACCTACAAGCAAAGAAGGATGTGACTTGTTCCAAAGAACAAGTGACGACAGTTCAAGATGACGAATAATATGAGGAATGCAATGACATCATTGATGAAGAACCTTCCAACTATGAAGAAGTAACCAAGAAGAAAGGGAAGACCAGTTCAAGAAGAATGATGTCTAGGATGCAGTATCGAGACCTGAAGGGAAGTTCATATTTCCATCATGCAGTAGATGGAAACATTGTAGGATACAACGCAAGATTCGTAGCACGAGGCTTCTCACAGAAAGAAGACATAGAATACAAAGAGACAATTGTAGCCATTGGAAGTGAAGTCAAATGACAGGTAGAATCATGTGTACAAATGAAAGAAGGCCTTGTACGAGCTCAGAAGACACCCACCGGATAACACATACATGAGGAGCTTGAAGATCACCTAGAGTGATGAAGATCTTAACCTTTGCTACAGGTTGAAGATGAAAGACTATAGAGGATGACAAGCTCACAGATGGGTGTGAGAAGAACTTTTGAAAAGGTTCAAGATAGAGGATCTTGGTATCTAGTAACTCCAGATGGATATATAGAATATTAGTAGCAGAGGAAGCTACTTGTCACTCCAGTACATAATGTTTCAGTGCATAGAGTACAAAAGACAGAGGGGGAATGATGCTCTGCTTCAGAGGGAGTGACTGTAGAAGATCCTGAGGTTCGATGTGGTACGACAGGATGGACAGATTACTAATGACTCTAGGATTTACTGAGAGTAAAGCGGATTCCAACCTTTGCTTCAAGATTGAAGGCAGAAGACCAGTGATGCTCCTGTTATATGTCGATGACTTGTTCCTGACAGAAAAGAGGAACTCATTAAAGTTGCAAGAAGAAGACTTGTTTCCGAGTTCAAGATGAAGGACTTGGGGATGATGCACTACGTTCTAGGCATGGAGGTGTGGCAGAATCTCCCTGGGACAAGGGAAGTATGTAGTAGAGATCCTGAAGAGGTTCAGGATGATGGACCGCAAGTCCATGACCACACCTATGGCATCGAACCTGAAGCTATTAAGTGATGCTTCATCAGAAGCATTTGATGCTATGATGTATCGTTAGATGATTGGGTCCTTAATATACTTGAAAAATACGAGACCAGATATTTGCTTTGCTATGAAAACATTGAGACATGTTCACCTGATGGTTGCAAAGCATGCATTGAGGTACCTGAAGGGTATAGTTGATTATGGGCTCAAGTATGAGGCGAATCATAACATTAACCTAGAGGGTTATGTGGATTCAGATTGGGAAAGCAGTGCCATCGATAGGAAGAGCACTTCTTGGTGTAGCAGGAAATAGTCTTGCATGGCACTAAGTACAGCTGAAGCAGAGTATGTCGCAGCTTGTTCAGCTAGTTGTGAGGCAGTATGGTTGAGGAAGCTATTATCTGATTTATTTGATCTCCAGTTGGATGCTACTTGTATATATTGTGACAACCAAAGTTATGTGAAGTTGTTTGAGAACCCAGTGTTCCATGACAAGTCGAAGCATATCGAGATCAAATATCACTATATTAGGGATATGGTGCAGAGAGGAGCATTAAAGCTCCAGTATGTTGCGACGGATGAACAAATAGTTGATGTGTTGACTAAGCCATTAGCCAGAGTGAAGTTTGAGTACTTCAGGGAGAAGCTTGGTTTTCTACAAATCGAGGTTCCCTCCAAGGGGAAGTGATGAGTCTGAGAGCCATTCTGACATGGTGAGAGGATTGGTTCCTTCCATGGTTAGATGTAAGGGCTAAGCCATTTTGTCATGGTGAGAGGATTGGTTCCTTCCATGTCAGATATGAGTGTTGAGCCATTCTGAGGTGACTGTGAGATGTGTTCTCACATGATCAGATATAAGCGTTGAATGCCATTCTCTGAATGGAGGCAGCTGGTTAGTTACCAGGAATACACAGCCTAGAGCTGAGGGCCATTCTGATATGACTGTGGGATGTGTTTCGACATGATCATATATAAGTGTAGAGACATTATGATGTGACTGTGGGATGTGTTCCCACATGATTAGATGTAAGTGCAGAGCCCTTCTGACATGTAAGTTGGATTGGTTCCTCGCATGGGAATATGTAAGTGCAGAGCCCTTCTGACATGTATGCTGGATCGGTTCCTCGCATGGGCATATGTAAGTGTAGAGCCCTTTCGACATGTAGGTTGGATTGGTTCCTCGCATGGTTGAATGTAAGTGCAGATCCCTTTCGACATGTATGTTGGATTGGTTCCTCGCATGGTCGAATGTAAGTGCATATCCTTTCTGACCTGAATGTTGGATTGGTTCCTCTCATGGTCATATGTGAGTGTTGGGCCTTTCTGACATATATGACTGGATTGGTTCCTCTCATGGTCAAATGTAAGTGTTGGGCCTTTCTGACATATATGACTAGATTGGTTCCTCTTATAGTCAGATGTGAGTGTTGGGCGTGCCTTTCTAACATGGTGTTGGATGTGTTCCTCTCATGGTCAGATGTAAGTGCTGGGCGGACCATTCTGACTTAGGATCATATAAGCGTTGAAAAAGACCTACATGGAGGCTAGGCCTACAACCAGCATGAAAAAGGGCTAGCTCTGTGGAACTTCCTATGACGAGAAGAATCAAGAAATAGCACCAGTGATGATGACCCAGTGATGATCCAAATCGAGTGATGATCCAGATCCAGTGATGACGATCCAGCAGTAATGATCCAGCAGTGATGATCTAGCAGTGATGATCCAGATCTAGTGATGATGATCCAAATTGAGTGATGGTCCATATCCAGTAGTGATGATCCAGATCGAGATGAAGATGACTTGAAGATGAAGATGACGAGAACTCGATGATGATCCAGATGATACAGAGAAGAAGACTTGTGCTGATAAATTGTGTCGAGAGAATGCCTTCCTAGTTAAGAGGAAGTGTTGATGTAATTGTAACTTCGAAATGTATTCACTTGTATATTTTATGTATTGTACCCCGATGTTTATTCCGGGAAGTGTCTGTAATGTATTTGAGTCATGTCATTCCCCTATGTTCCTATCGGGATATTCAATAATGTAAACAAGTCATGTAAAGTCATTGTGGGTAACCCTCCTATTGATCAAGGGTTAAAGTCCCCACAGTTGTGGGGCAATAGGGTTATTAGACTCTCGTAGAGAAGTCGGTCCTAGGTGAGTTAATGTAAGTCGGGTCATTAGTACCCCAGTTGTGGTTACTTGAGCCTACATAACTGAGTTAGGATTACTCGAGCCTACATAATAGAGTTAAAGGTTAAGTGAACGAAAGAATATAAATAGAGAGTGAGACTCTCTATTTATTACACACACACTCACTCACTGGGGCGCATGAGTGAGAGAGGAGAAGCTCTCTCAAGTGTGAGAGAGAGAACAAGCTATGGAGATCATCTTTTCTGTTTTCGGGTTTTACTACTGCCATTGGTGCTCATTCTATCTCTGAGGAAGTTGCGGGGTTTTCTCCTTTATGGTTTCCCTGAGGAAAGTTCTTTGTGTCTCTTGTCTCTTGTGTTTATTGTTGTGCATGTTATTCTCTCAGATAAGATCCTAAGATCATATTGCTTAAATGATAAAAATATAATAAGTTCCTTTAGTGATTGTGATACGAAGGCTAGCTTGGATTATTTCCAAAATAGTAAAAAGTTAAGTGGTCTCAATGATGGGATGTCCATGCTAGTGTATGCAAGGAAAGGGGGAGAAGGTCCAAGAGGGTGAGGATGTTTGTAGTGGCACCATTGATACATTAGAATTTCAAGCCAAAATACTTTGCAGTGGCTTGGAAAACTCATTATGGAGGATGTTGGAATCGAAAGCCATGCTACTTAAGAATCCATTGTTGAATCTCCTTGTTAGAGCAAGGCATCTACTTCAATTTGGGACTAAAGTGGAGAGAATGAGATGTCAAGAAAGATATCCATACTTATTTAAAAGTGTATAAGCATTAGCCAATTCTTAAAATGACGATATTTTTCTAAAAATATTTCAATTATTAAGGATTTTATATAGGTTTTTTAATAATATGAAAAAAAATTCCCATAAAAAATTGGGCAAAGCAGAGCATCAAAAAATGAAAATTGGGGAATCTTTTTTTTGAAAACAACATGAAAAATAGACCATGGGCTAAATTTCGCCTCTAAATTTTTGCTTGATGTGTGGAAGTGTTAGGCTTCCATGAAATAGATTTGATGAAATCATTTTGCTAGAAAAATGCTTCCATTTAATTTGAAATTAAAGTAGGAAAAACATTAAAGATAGGTGTCAACCTAAATCTATGTCTATGTGAGAAGATACTCTCCAAAGAATCAATAAAGAAAATAAACATTCTATTTGATTCATAAAATTAGCTTCTTACATAAAATAAGCCATTTTTACAAGCATATCCAAAATATGAATTAAAATTTGATCTTTTTCACCCCGTCACCTCTCTCTTGGAATCCATACCAAAACCAAGTATCTTTTCATGAAATCTAGCAAGATGCTTTTAAAATAATGGAATTGTAATTCTAAAATGTTAACATTTCAAGTGAAAGGTGTAGGATTTTTGACACTCAATATTAAAACTATTGTTTATAGTTGATGGTTGATAGTAAACATTTACTTACTATTTTTAATAGTGTGTGAAAGTGTAAATGATAGAGTATATTTTTCATTTGTAAGTTAAGGTGTTTTTAAGTAATATATTTTTATAAAGTTTTTAAATTCATTTATTTAAAGTGATTTTTAGAAGAAAAAAAACAAATTTCAATATTTCTAAATTTTGAGCATTTCATTATTTAATTATTCAAAAAAATGGTCTTTTAAGATATAAAAATTAAAATTAAAAACATTTCATATTGAAATATATACATAATTTGTTTTGAATTTTAATATAATGTTTTGATTTTAATATGATCAATTTAAAGTATTTTTATAAAATGTGATGAATTGTAGAAATTATTTTGTTTTATAATTGTTTAATTGATATTTTTTAATTTCTAAATAAAATTTAGTGTTGATTTAATATTTATATTTGGAGGTATTGTTAATTTTGATATTTGGAGATATTAACTATTCAATTTTTATATTTAAAAAGATTAATTTTTTGTGACATATTTGTTATTTATTTTGGAGGAAGAACTAATTACTTTGCGATATTTTTTTTTTCAAGAAGAAAAATTGTTGTTTCTTGTTATTCAAATTGAATTAAGGCAACTGGTTACATCCCAATATATTATATATCATTGAGTATTGAGCCAGAGGGATGACCTCATGAGCTTTTCTATCCTAGGAGAAAGAAGATACACAGTTTACACCATCCATCATCCAACATAAAAGACGTAAGAGTTATCCAAATGTGTCCATAGAGAATACAAAAAGAGAACATAAGTTTATCCAAAGAGGTGCTTGAGAAAGATTACTAATATCAAACACTCAAAGGTGACCAATGTCAACCATAAGTATCCAAAATGATACTCAATAATTACTCAAGCACTCAAACTCAATAGAACCATAATAATTCAAGGAGTAGAATGAACAAGCTCATCTCTAAAAGAGCTTAAGCTTGTCTTCCCCAATAGCTAATCCTTCATAGTATTCTATGAAGGAAAGAAGTCCAGTGGCCATGGGGAGCGCATCCTTGGATAAACTATTTTCCTTCTCATTGTGTTCTCTATAGACATGTTGGAAGTCTAACGAGAGAAAATAAGCTTTGAGTTCGACAATGTTGAGGCACCAGGCATCAAGATCAAGGGCTGTGAGTGTTGCCTTTTCATTTTCCCAATTGATTATGATAGATGAGTCCCCATAAACATGGAGAGAAGGGATCCCGGTCTCTTTCGAGAAGTGCAAGAGAGCCCAAAGATCCAAGAGTTCTTCTCTAGTATTGGTGCTAAGTCCACACCCCAACTTGATACAAAAAAAAGTGTGACTAGTTGAGCAATAAGTAGATACCAGCACATCCGAGATTATTCGCAGTAGCTCCATCAAAAAAACTAGAAGGACATGATAAGACATGAGCAGTGCCAATGTTTCTAATCCTTGATTTTATGTTGGATCTCACAGGATAGGAATTAATTGGATCCATGATTTTGTAGCAGATATGAATCATATCAGGTCTTTTATCTTCAATAATACAGAGGTTTCGAGTGATCCACAGGTTCCAGATAAGAAAAAAGGGAAGATAGAGGAGTACTTTGTCCCTTTTAAACCAATCTTCAATATTGCACAATAAAGCAGGATCATCCCAATCCAAAAAACAGTTTAATTCCTTGTTCAAAAAGTTGATGGTAGCCCGAGCAAAGGATCAATCTACGAAGAGATGGTTGACAGTTTCTTCAATAGTGTTGCAGAGACTACATCTGTTGGGTCCAAACCATCCTATTTTACACAAATTTTCCCATGTTGTGATGCGGTTTTCAATACACAGCCATACAAATCATTTGATTTTTAAAGGAACATTACAACACCAAAGCCTGGAATGAAGTTTGACCGCTGAAGGAGGCACTAGTGATGATACAATGAGGTCATAGGCCAATCCGGTCGATACAGATCCTGAGACCTTATTGTGCATCCAAAGAAGAATATCATCCGTTTCCTTTAGTTTAATACCTCTGTGAGCTAACCCTTTAATAAAATCAATCCATTGCACAACCCATATACCACCAAGTTCCAAATCAACTATTCTTATCCAGTAAGACTGACAGTTATCAGCAGGGTCCATGTTTTGGGCTTGATAAAGGTGTGAGATACCATAATCATATAGGTAATCCCTGATTCCATCCGGGAGTAGATAGGAAGAGCTCATACCCGCTATGGGATCAATCCCCATTCTAATGTGTCTACCATCACCTACCTTCCAACGTAGTTGACTTGTAATCCAAGAGAGATATCTAATGAAACCATTCCAAAAATAGGATGCGCCATGAACAGGAAAGTGTTATTTGCGCAACCAGTCATCCACATATAAATTTTTAAGATATTTGTGGCCAATAATGCAACTCCACATTCCTCTGTCCTTCAATACCATCCAAAGACTTTTCAATCTGAGTGACAGACCAAACCATTCAATATTTTTTATGTTCCATCCACCATATTCATGAGGTTTGGAAATAGCATGCTAGTCCACAAGGTGCATCCTCTGTCTACCATCAGTGCTTCCCCAAAGAAATGTAAAAATGCAGCGTCTAAGATAGTTCAAGATGGATTTTGGAATGCAAGCAAGAGAAAACTAGTAAACTACTATCCCATAGAGTATAGATCTGACAAGAGTCAGCCTTCCACTAAGAGACAACAATCTATAAGCCCAATTACTAATTATTTTTTCAAACATGCTAATGATCCATCTCCAATCATTTATACGATACCCAAGTGGTTTGAGATGATACCCCAGGTATTTGAAGCCTGTATAGTAATGGATCCATTTTATAGGGAAGAATGGAGGCAATGAGTTCCCTAGTTTCCACATCCACATCATTTTACGAGAAGGAGGATTTTTCAAGACTAATAGACATGCCAACAGCTGGGTAGAAAAGATCAAGTGCTTACTTATAGGATATCCATTCACCAAAAGTTCCAATCCCAAACAACATAA
Source organism: Pseudotsuga menziesii (assembly GCA_001517045.1). Taxonomy (NCBI): domain Eukaryota; kingdom Viridiplantae; phylum Streptophyta; class Pinopsida; order Pinales; family Pinaceae; genus Pseudotsuga; species Pseudotsuga menziesii. The sequence continues at coordinate 31,736 of LPNX011222269.1, forward strand.
CATTGTCAACAAAGAGAAAGTGTGTAATTGATAGACTAGAAGAGATTTGAATCCCTTTGATCTTGCCTTTATTTTGTGCATCCAAGATAATAAGGCTAAGAGTTTCAATAACCACAATAAAAAGAAGACAGGAAAGTGGACAGCCCTGACGGATACCACGAGAAGCTGGGAAGAAATTTGAAGGGGGGCCATTAACCAAAATCAAGAAGTTTGAGGAACTGTCACATCCCATGATCCAATTAACCCCATCAGTAGGAATACCAATCTAGAGAAGGACAAGCCGTAAGAAGGTCCATTTAACATGATCAAAGGATTTTACAAGATCTAGCTTGAGAACCATAACTTGGAGGTTTTTGGTTTTGATGGAGTGAAGAAGTTCCTAGGTGATACCAACAGGTTCAATAATAAGTATGTTCTTGAGAAATCCATACTGTTGGCCAGAGATAGCCTTATCTAGGAAAGGTTTAAGGCATAAAGCTGCAACTTTTGAAATGAACTTGTGGATCAGATTACAGATAGAAATTGGTCGAAAGTCTGCAAAGGTAAGAGGTTTACCACACTTGGGAATGAGTGTAAGGAAAGTTGAGTTCATGGAATTGATAGCCTTCCCTTCTATCCGAGACTGCTCAATCGCTCTGGGCGGATCAGCTCCCACCAGATCAAGGAAAAAGAGGGAAAAATCCACAAGCCAACCATTAGGGCCAGTGCTCTTATCTTTTTTAAAACCTTTTAAGGCTACTTCAATTTCCTAAAGAGTATTTTCAAAGTGGAAGATACCAACATATTCCTCCTAGACAAAGGAGGGAAAGAGAATCATGACTTTGAGTTGGTCAGCAATGTTGGAAGTACTGTCATCTTTGAAAAGATCCAAGAAGTGAATTTCACCTAACTGTTTGAGATGGGGTTCATCCTCAACAAGTTCTCATCAATATTTTTCAGACCCCAAATGGTTTTGGAATTCCTTCCAGTTGAGGCAAATTTATGGAAGAACTTAGTAGTAGCATCACCTTCACTAATGCATAAGACTCTACTCTTGAGCTTCTAGGTCAAGACTTCATGAGCCAGGTAGCTTTCCTTTTTATATTTAAGAGCCGACAATATATCAAAGTCATAGTCATATAGTAAACTAGAAGTCTGCATAGTTAGGAGAGACTAAATCTCCTGGTCAATGCCAATTATCTCTTGGTTTATTAAGAGCACGGGGTCTTCACTCAGTGAAGCCATGTGATAGCACCTTCATTCATGGGATATTAAAGAATACCCATAATTTCACTAAATATTGATAATTACCTACAAAAACCCTTTTGTTGAGACACCCTCCCAATACATATTTCCAATTAAAATAACCTCAATTTTATGATATATTCCCTGTTTTTACTATAAACCCAATTTTATACCCCCCCCAATACCTATAAACCTCCCATACCCTACACTCTTCCCCCCCAATACGTACAATATATTGACCTTATTTTTCATAATTAAAAAACCACCCTTTATGAATGAACGTGATAAGATATTGCTCAATAAGGTGAATCCCCCGTGATTAAGACTCTACTATTTTTTTCCCAATATTTAACTGTAGATTTGAGCCTTTTGAGATTGTGAGTGAGAATCAACATATGATCACAAGAACGCAATGGGGTCTCAGAGGTCCAGTAGGAGTTAACAATAGAGGAAAAATCCTTCCGTGAGAGCCAAGACCTATTAAACTTGAAAGGATAGCGATGAGAGGAAGACCGAATATCCCACTCCAAGCATATAGGGTAGTGATCATAGATCACAAAAGATAGGGTCCAGGATCTATAATAGTTGAGAAGAGGAAGAATATGGGCAGAGGCCAGAAATCTATCTAATCTCTTTCTAATCCCCTCAATCCCAGCCTGCCCATTTCTCCAAGCAGGTCCAGGAGAGTGAGGGGTAATGTCAATTAAAGTATTACTAGACAACATCTGAGGGAAAAGGGGATCCATAAGATCAATCTGAGCTTTGTTTCCCCACAGTTCTGAAGCTGAGATAGTAAAGTTAATATCCCCACCAAGTAAAAGATTAGGCAAGTCAAGTAGACCCCCTTCAAGAACCTTATTCCAGAAGAAAGCCACATTGGAGCAAGGGCCATAGCAGTTGAGGATAGAAAGCTCATCACTGAGGCCTTTGAACCTGGATTTGATAGTGCTTTGATAAGGATACCAACAAAGGAGGGAAAGACTTTACAACAAACGACAAGATGGTTTCAGCCAGATAGAATACCCCTAGAGAGGCCTGAGGAATCAATGGCAAAAAATTCCCAGCCAGGTTTCATTTTAGAAAAAGGATGAAGAGCATGATAGTAGTTGCACATGGTTTCCTGTATGAGGATCATATCAGGATTTAAAGACAGAAATAATGAGCAAAGGGATTTTTGTTTGGTGAGCCCTCCAAAACCATATATGTTCATGGAAATAATTTTCGTGGAAAGCCAGTTTCATCAGGTGCCAATGCTCTAGGTGCCCGAGGGGAGGATGAGAGGGAGGAAATGGGAGCTCTAGCTGCTACCTTAAGTCTAACTGAAAGAGGGGTGTAGATACCAGTAGTCCCTAGATCCCCTGGTGGGATGGAGGGAGAGATGTTCTTCCTAGACTTGCGAATAGTATCATTTTCAAAAATGATGGAGTCCAGTGGAAGAGTAGAGGGAGAGATAGGAGACTTATCAAATAAAATAGAAAGGGATTTGAGGAGGGAAGGATCCATGCAAGAGGGAGAGTCATGAGGACTTAAAGGAGGAGGAAGATGAGGAACTGGTGCATGAGCAGTGCTAATGAGAGGAGGGAAGTCTTCCGAAGTGAAGGGTGGAAGATCCTCAGTGGCCGAAAGGAGAGGTGGTGGGGTGAGGGAAAGAGAAGATTGGGGAGATAAGGGTAGAGGGGAGGAATCTGGAGCTGCCAAAGGTGAAATATCCAGAGTTGAGCTAATAACAGGTGTAGCCATAGTGCTAGCAGGGAGAGACAATCGAGAGAAATTTTCAATATCCTCAATATAAAGAAGTTCACCCTTGGTAAGGTCGTCATAAAGAGTCAAAGAAGAAGAGCCATATAAACCATCGTGTGACAGAACCGAAACCGCTTCAGTCTTTGGGGAATCAACATGAGGAGAGTGGGAAGGGGGATCACGCGAGGCAAAGCCCTTGGAAATAGGAGCTCCATGAAGGAGGGGGGTACAAGAACTTTGGAGATGGCCTGTATCATGGAAAAAATTACATCTGAAAGGAACGTTAAGGTAACCTAATCTTTGACATATAATCTTTTCTTCACATACAATATCAATTTTTGCAAGTAAACCTTTGGAAACATCCAGTTATACAAGAACTCTAGCCATACGTTTATCAAAGATCAAATGAAAATCCTTTTCCAAAGCGACAAATTGCCCAAGGGAGTTAGCAAGGCCTGTGAGGAAATCCTTGTTCCACAGGGGGAAAGGAAGGGCATGCAAGAGAACCCACAAGTGGCGTTTGATCAACCTTTCCTGAAGGGGGTCAAAGTTAGAGTGCCAACGGCTCAATACCAAGGAGCCTTTCTGAATGGTCTAGAGAGGGTTCAAGATGAGCGAAGAGTCCTTCTCCTCAAGGAAAATGAAAACTCATTATTTATTGGATAGAAGGATAATGGTAGGGACATAGTCTAACAAAGGTTTCCGGTGGAGAGTGATCCACTCCATCCACTCTTCCTTGCTCATCGAGCAATACTCTAGGTGACCAATCAGTGCTCTGCAATAGAGCGACTCAACTCTATTCATCAAAATATCATGATTGAGGATGTATCTACGCTTTGAGTCAAGTGCTTTGACTATGTTAGCTTTCCTGCGAGAGTGGTAGGAAGGGTTGCTGCGGGGGTGTGTTAACCCCGTACCTCCAACCGAAGAAGATTAAGGTTCAGGCTCCGATGACAAGACTAGGGGTCAAAGGGGAAGCAATCCCGAGACCAAGAGGGAGACCCAAATGCAGAGGAGCACAAAACCAGACAGAAAAACCCTGCGAAACGTAACTGTTGGTTACAAGAGGAGAAACCCTAACAAACCCAATAGGAAGGAAAGAAAGGAAAAGGCGTAAAAACCCAAACCAAAAGAAATGGTCTTGAATGCCGACAACCAGGAACCACTAGTCTCGACCAAGTAAGGAAAGTCAGCTAAAAAACCAAGAGACCTAAGAAACCCGACAGACACTGAGAAGACAAACCCGTTGTTAGGAACCCATGTCAATCCCTCTCTTTACTATGTTAGTATATTGTTGTTGGACGCATATGCTTTGTAAGTCGTCCCATAGTAATTGTTGATCCATAGTTTGTGTTATTGTTGTGAGGCGCATATGCTTTGTAAGCTGCCTGTAGTATTTGTTGATCCATAGTTTATATTGGCCCATGGTTTTGACCCATGGTATTGGCGCCTATTTTTAATATATAAGTGTGTGTTGAGGCCAAGGAAGACACCGTGAAGTTATTTTGTATTGAGCTTGCTCAAAGGAGGTTGCCCCCTCGAAGTGGCATGCGATTAATATAAAAGTGATTTTGAGTTCTGCTGCTATATCGTGTATTTTGATTACTTGTTTGCTGCAGGGTCCTCACATCTGGTATCAGAGCACTTTCCTTGGCACACGTGGGAATTTTTTTTGTTTTGGGCGGCGCATTTCAGATCAATTTCTGAAACTTTCTACACAAAATCAGAAGAAACATATTGCATATATGAATTCCTCTTTCAAAAATACGCAGTTTCAAAAAAAAAATCATCTCATTTGGAGTTCTAAAAGTGGAGATATCGCGGATTTAAAATCCGCAATTTTTCAGAATTTCGGTGACGGCCGCGAAAATTGCGGCGCGAAAATCTTCTGACCGAGTGCCCATATTTCTATTCCGATTCCATGGGTAGAAGCAGAGTGGTTGTTCTAGTTCCGGAAACATGTTATAATAGCGATTCTGAGCAATATAGATCCGGTTTTTGAACATTGGGTGGAATTTCTGCCCAATTTTTTTTTTTTCTGTTGCAGGTTCGGATCTGGGAGTAATCCCTCTCCGCTTAACTGTGGGAAGTACTTGGGCATAATCCCTAAAACTCATTGTGAGGAGTACCACAGGAACCCCGAAGTAGCTGGCCCATTGAGAGGACCTGCCAGCGAAAAGGGCAACGACCCCTACCTGATTGACTAGTTCCCACCCGTGAGGTAAACCAAGAGCTGTCGTTTGTGGCCAAGCGGTTATCAGTTTTACCTGAGCCGTGGAGTGAGGGGTACTGCCCCAATACACAAGCCATCAGACAGCATTGGTGGCTGAGTGAATCCCTTGAACCGATAGGAAGCCGCACATACATGGGGTCCATATCTATTTTCAGTTGCATAATTGCAGATTTCCTCTGTCCAGAACTGTTGCCGGTCAGTTCGGCGCCGTTGCAGATCCATCTGTTGCCGATCACTTCCACACCGTTGCAGGTCCCTTCCTGAAAAATCTCCTGCTTGTGGTTGTCACCCGCACAGGAGCAAAAATCATGAAGGAAGCACTTGCAGCCATCCAAGCCAAACTCCAGGAACTGGATGAAAAATTTCTCGGTCTCCATCTTGAGCATTCAGCTATGAACACCAGACGATAGTCCGAGTCTTCATCAACCAATGGGTTCTCTTCTTCCAGCAATTTTCACGGTCCGAAGCTAGATTTTCCGTGCTTCAATGGTACTGATTCGACTGGATGGATCTATCATGCTGAACAATATTTCAGCCTTCATAATACTTTTGATGTCCACCAAGTTCCACTTGCCTCCTTTCATTTGGAACAGGAAGCTCTTCAATGGTATCGTTGGTACATCAAGGCTCATGAAGAGCCAAAATGGCCTGCTTTTTGCCAGCTCCTTTTGCACCGATTTGGTCCGAGTGCTTTTGATGACTTCACAGGAGCTCTCACTAAACTTCGCCAAACTGGCACTGTGAAAGAGTATCAAACTGAATTTGAGAAACTAGCTAATCACACTGAAGGATTACCTGATGGCTTCTACCGGAGTTGTTTTATCAGTGGTCTAAAGGATGCAATTCACTCTGAGGTCAAAATGTTCAGTCCCAACACAATGATGGAAACCCTAGGGTTGGCTAAGTTGGCAGAAGACAAGATGGCAGCCCAACAGCGCTCCAACTCCTCTTTTGTTCCCTTCCGAAATATGGGTTCTCAACGGCCTCCCATTCCGCCAGCTCCTCGCTCACCTCCAATCAAGCATTTGTCTAAAACAGAGATGTAGGCACGCAGAGAAAAAGGGCTTTGTTATAATTGTGATGAGAAATTCAGTCGGGGACATCGATGTGTTCAACAAAAGATCTATCTCTTGGATGTGGATTCTCCACCTGCCTCTGAAATTGGTGAAGAAGTTGTCGATGTAATGGATGCTCCGGTTGACACTCAGGAGCCGCCTACTAACCCTCCCTCTCAGGACGACCAACCCGATATATCCCTCCATGCTTTAGCTGGAGTCACTGCCCCCCAAACAATGCGGGTACGCGGTTACTTCAAGAAGCTTCCTCTTACAATACTCATTGATTCTGGCAGCACTCATAATTTCATTGACCCTCGGATCGCCAAACAAGCTGATTGTTTTATCCATCCTTGCTCCAACTTTGAAGTCATGGTTGCCAATGGGGGCACCTTACCTTGCAAAGGGAAGTGTCGTAATGTCCGTATCTCTATGGGAGATTATAACCTCCGCTCTGACATGTTTTCCTTGACCTTAGGCGGATGTGATGTGGTTTTGGGCGCTCAATGGCTGCGCACACTTGGCCCCATATTATGGGATTTTGCTGAACTTTGGATGCAGTTCTCCCCCAATGGACACAAGCACACATTGAAAGGCTTACAACCAAGGTCTCTCAGCATCATCAGTTCACATCGCATGGAAAAACTCCTTAAGAAGAGTTCCCATGGTGTCATTGCTCAGCTCCATTCCCTTCAAATGCAACCATCAGCAGCCCCCACTACTCCTTTGGATCTCCAACAAATTTTGGATCGCTATACAGGTGTTTTTACTGAACCAGTGGGACTTACACCTTCACGACCAGAGGACCATCGTATTCAGCTCCTCCCTGGTAGCATTCCTCCCAACATCAGGCCCTATTTGCGGAAATTCATTCTGGTATTTTTTGATAATATCCTCATCTACATTAAAACATGGGCTAAACATCTCCAGCCTCTGGCTCTTGTAATGCAACTTTTCTCTGATCATCATCTCCATGCCAAAAAGGAAGTTGAGTATCTCGGGCACATTATCTCAGCACAAGGGGTTCGTGTGGATCCTGCAAAAATCGCTGCCATGAACAATTGGCCACCTCCTCAGACACTCAAGAGCCTTCGTGGTTTTTTGGGGTTGACTGGCTACTACCGCAAGTTTGTCAAGGATTATGGGAAGCTTGCAGCTCCATTAACTGCACTGTTGAAAAATGATGCTTTTACATGGACACCTGTTACTGAGCGTGCATTTGACAAGTTGAAACAAGCTATGTGTACTACACCCGTTCTAGCCATGCCCGATTTTTCCAAACCCTTCACTATTGAGAGTGATGCTCGCGGCAATTGACTTGGTGTTGTTCTCCTTCAAGATGAACACCCCATTGCGTTCACCCGCAAAGCCCTTTCCGGTAAGAATTTAGCTGCCTCTACATATGAGAAGGAAATGATGGCCATTTTGCATGTAGTACAAAAGTGGCGACCCTACCTCTTAGGGAATCATTTCTGCATCCAGACTGATCACCAGAGTCTGAAATATTTCCTAGAACAGCGTGTATCCTCGCCAGCACAACAGAAATGGGTTAGCCAACTCATGGGTTATGACTATGAGATCACTTATAAGAAGGGTACAGACAATCTTGTGGCGGATGCCCTTTCTCGCACATTTGATGACCAAGGTTCTCTTTCCGCTATTTCTATGCCTGTTCCAAATTGGTTGCAATCGGTTCAGCAGGGTTATGTCAATAACTCTTCATTATCTCACATCATCCAACGCTTGGACAACAACCCTGCTGCTGTTCCACATTACTCTTGGGATGGTGCTTCACTGCGATACAAGGGCCGTCTGGTGCTTCCCCAGAACACAGCTCTTCAACAAGCTATCTTCTATGAACTCCATGCTTCTTCGTCAGCGGAGCACTCTGGTTTTCTCAAAACGCATGAACGGGCACGGCGCACCTTCTTTTGGCAGGGCATGAAAAGGACAATTCAACAGATGGTGGTTGAATGTGATACCTGCCAGCGCAATAAGGGTGAACCAACACCCCTTCCGGAATATCTCGAGCCCTTGCCCATACCTCCCCAGCTATGGACAGATATTTCTATGGATTTCATTGACAGGCTCCCTAAATTTGGAGGGAAGACTGTGATTTTGGTTGTGGTTCATCGCCTCTCCAAATATAGTCATTTTTGTGCTCTCAGCCATCCCTATACAGCCTCTTCCGTTGCTCAAATTTTCCTGGACCAGATCTTTCGTCTTCATGGAATGCCTTCTTCCATTGTCTCGGATCATGATGCGACTTTCACCAGTCATTTTTGGACAAAACTCTTTCACCACACTGGCACCAAACTGAAGATGCGTTCAGGTTATCACCCCCAAACGGATGGTTAGACTGAAATTATCAATAAATGCTTGGAATCTTATCTTCGTTGCTTCTCCTCTGAGCAACAACATCAGTGGGCAAAGTGGCTCCCTCTCGCTGAATGGTGGTACAATACCTCTTACCTCACTGCCTCTAAAATGACTCCATATGACGCAGTTTATGTTCCGGCACCGCCAGTTCTTCTTCCTTACAACCCCAGCAGTTCTCCAGTTCAGGCAGTTGACGCGGTCCTTCGCATTTTGCGCGAAAACCTTCACATGGCAAGAAATCGCATGAAGCAACAAGCTGATCAGCACCATTCTGAGCGCACTTTTGAAGCCGGTGATATGGTTTTT
>LPNX011222269.1:40945-101660 GCA_001517045.1 Pseudotsuga menziesii
TTGCTACTATATCGTGTATTTTGATTACTTGTTTGCTGCAGGGTCCTCACATCCGTGCGTCAAAAAAACCGTCAGAGGGGGAGGAAATTCCCACTTATTTTTATACATGGTTGGTATTAAGCCCTCCATAACCGAGGGTTGACTCCATGTGGGGAAAAAGGCAACAACAGTACTAAGAAATTATACAACAACAACCTCAAACCCTAGAAGAAAAAATACAAAGAAAACAACGGTGAGAAAAAGACGGGTACCTTTCATAATGGTAAATAGGGAGCAGAGTGACGGGAGAGGCCTCCATCCAAGTGACAACCGCTGACATCAAACACCCATCAAACTTTGAACCGCTTATCTCCTTTCAAGACGTTAAATCAGTGGGCGGGGTGGCGAAAAATGTGCCCAGCAAAGAAACACCATTCAGCTCAAAAAGGTGGTGGAAGCAGTTACGTTCAAGCCTATGCTGAAATTCCAATCCATAAAGGACAAAGGCACAACCGAAATAGTGCTTAATCAACGACGCGATCCCAAGAAGAAATGTGGAGACTATGGAGGCATTGATTTGAGAGTCCGACAACAAAACACTTGCAATGTCATGAAAACCCTAGCACTTTTTGATATAATCACAATTTATATTAAAATTTACATAGATCAATTTATATTAAAATTTACATAGATCTATTTTAAACCTAGATCTAGTCCACGATAGGTAGAATAGACTTTTGACTTTGAATGAGTTGAATGAGTGTATTGTGAAGCCACTCCTTGTCTAAGATCATTGATTCAAAACTCCGTAAATACTAACTTAAATAAAATATTAAAATTCTTAAACCCAAAACTATTTGAATGAGTTAAATGAATGTCACCTAAAACACTCCTTCCCTAAGATCATTGGTTCAAAACTTTGTAATACTCACTTAAATAAAATATTAAAATTCTTAAACCCAAAACTATTTATTAAACATCTCCCTTCTTCAACTTCAAGATGAAGGTTAATGGCTTTTCTAGCTATGCCGTATAACCTAATTAAACCTTGTCGTCATAGAAAAGCTGCTACCTGTTTCAAAAAGTTAAAAAATCTGAAAATGTAATAAGTTTGGATGTATAAAAAATGTAAGTTTAAAAAAATTAAATCTCTCCAAAATGAAAATTAACTTAATTAACCAGCATATTCACCACTATATAGCATATTCACCTGTATTGTATTATTGTATTATGTTATGCTATGTTGTTGGGTAGAATGCCTACTTTCTAATATATTTTACTATTGCTTAATCAGAATGTAAAGATCAATTTTTATATTTAAACAAAACTTAGATCTGTGTGTATACGGCCATATGAGTAAGTTTGAACCCTGGAGAAACATCTCAACCTTCATGAAAGTTTGTTTTAAACTACTTGATAATCGAGATCACATAACAATGTAGCCACACAATTAAAAGTATAAACGTGATTGCAGAGGCCAGTACGGAGCTTCGGCCCTGAGAGCTGAACAAAGTACTATTCTAAACATTTATTCCGACAAATTTAGATACAGGCGAAGTGTGTAATCGACATAATGATCACATGACGCGTCTCAGATCTGACCAGCAACTTTGGCCATCTTCTTCTGGCGAGCGAGCTCGATGTCGCGGCTCATCTTTCTGGTGTACATCTGAGCGAAAGTGATGGGCTCTTCCATGAAGCACTTCTCGCCTTCCGCCTCCTTCACAACTCCATCCAGCGGGTACACGATGGCGTCCTGCGCTGGATTCTGAAATGTCGCAATCGACAGCCTGCTGCTGTTTGAATTCACAACTGCTTGATGGTCTGCGGTCTTGAACTTGCCATTGCTCAGGTACTGCAACAATAATATTACTGCATTAATATATAATGATTAAACAAGGAATTAGTAGAAGCTGAAACTATAAAGATATATAAGAGCTTACATGCATATGGTCTCCCAAATTGACAACAAAGGCTCCTTTAATTGGCTCCACAGTGATCCAGTTTTTGCCGTCGTCTTTGGTTGCTTGGAGGCCTCCAACTTGGTCTTGGAGAAGAAGAGTGATGGTACCTGGATCTGTGTGCCTCTTCAATCCCAAAGTCATGTCTGGCTCTGGGCATTTTGGATAGAAGTTTATCACCACTTTCTGGTCCATTTCCACACAAGCCTTAGTCACTGACTCAGTTTCCAAACCCAGTGCCTCCGATATTATCCCCAACAGCTTGCATGCCAAATCCATCAGGGCTTCGCTGTATTTCTCCACAATCTCCCTGCAAATACATCAAGAATAAGAATAGAATTTAGTGTTCAAGTGATACGAAACAAAGCTGAAACCAATTATTATGGGGTGGGCATGAACGGGGCCGGGTACCTCCAGCCATCGGGCTTGACAGGCCACCGGCTGTAATCCCGCTGGTGAAGGGGATATGAGAAGTAAGTGCAGATTTCTCTCCAGTCGAGGACGCTTTCGCCCTGGAGATGGCTGCTGACCACAAATCCTCCACGCTTTCCACCTCTCATGTCGTATTTGAGCTTCTCCTCTGCAGGGAGCGCGAAGAAGTCCCTGGAGAGCTGAGTCATGGTCTCCACAAGCTCCATGGGAACACCATGATCAACGACCTGGAAAATTCCCCATTCAGAACAAGCCTTGCTCACCTCCTCTGTCACGCGGCCCCTCTCTTCCCCGGCGATGCCAGAGAGTGAAATGACGGGAATGTCTTTGCTGAATTGGTTGTAAGCCACCTTGGGGCGCTCGTCCTCGTCGCGGATGAAGATGGACTGCAGGGACTTCGGTACCTCCGCCGTCACAAGGAAATCCGGCCGATCGCTGACCACCACAGCTGCGGGCGCCATTGTTTAGTGTACAAATTAGGGAGTCGAAGCTCTCAGAGACCTCCAGTGGAGGAAGTAGGAAAGGCAGCAAGAAATTAGAAAGGGGGCTTCTTCTACCGAAGGAGAGTTTATGGTGAATTTATTAACTTGTCGCAGGAGACTTCAGAGCTTTGAAGGATAGCTGGGACCGCAACGTGTCCGTCTACCAATCCACTACTTCTTCACCGGACTTTCTTCCGGGTGGTGTAGAGGTTAGATAATCAGCCTGTTCAAACTATAAATGAAATGAGATGACCTGAGTTGACACCCACGTTTGATGGGTAGGAGGATGGCCAATTTCTTGAGTGGCCCACGGCTACCGTTTGATGGGTAGGACCGTAGGAGGATGGCTAATTTCTTGAGTGGCCCACGGCTACCATTATTTTGAAAATTAGTTCTAACAGTTTTTAGAATAAATTGCTTTCAAGTTCAACGACTACACATGCTTTTCACTGACCTTGACTTTTGCTTAGCTTATTTGGTTTATTACAATAAATTGCCTTCAACGACTACACATGCTTTTCACTAACCTTGACTTTTGCTTAGCTTATTTGGTTTATTTGGGGAAAATTAATTGGGGGAGTAATGATGGTTGTCGGAGGCCCATGGTTGGATCTTAAAATGATAAGATTTTAGGGTCAGGAATGATTGTTTATTTGGGAGAAAATTAATCAATATGTGGCAGAGCAATAATTGTTGCTGCAAGCTCATCGCTGACGGTTGGATCTCGATTTCAAAACGCTAAGATCTTATGTGGTCAGCAATGAGCCTTTTGCAGCAATCATTGCTCTGTTGCAGGCTGATTAATGGTTACCCAGCCCTTATTTGCCCAGTAAGCTAAACTCTAGAGCATTTGCACCTAGAATCCGGTGAGTATTTTGAGGGAAATTGTTCAAAGTGTAGTTTTCAGTGATTGGAATTGCATAATCTAGGTGCCACAAGGGTAATCGAGGAGACTGAATCCATTTTTGCAATAAAAATTGCAATTTTAACACTGAAAATCTCATTTTCAACAACAAATCTTGTTACAGGATTCCGGCCAAATTTACTTGAAAAAATGCAAATGGTATAGAAATTAGCCAACTCCCTTATTGCAGCCCTAACTTAAGGTTAGCTATGTCTATTTTTAAGGTTGTTCTCTCTTTCCACATAAAATAGGCAATTCCCAAGTTCAATTATTTGAGTCTAAAAGAGTTTTCATTTTATTGTAAATAATGATAATAATAAAAATGTTACATAATAGAGTAAATAGATTTGTATTATGTAATGATATGTAATATGTAGTTTTTATTATTTTAAAAAATATATATTTATTTTATTTTAAATTTAGATATATAAAATATTTAGAATATTTAAAAATATAATATTTTTTATTAATATATAAAAAATTAAAGTAAAATAATTTACACCTCAAAAAAATTTATAATACTTAATAAATTTAAATTGAAAAAAATATATAAAACGAATAAATTTTAATGCTAAAATAATATATATATATATATATATATATGAGGTTTCAAAGTGAAACACATGTATCGACTTCAATCGTGCAGTGAACCTTTTGCATGGTAAGATCGGGTCATGTCTAAACCTTAATTACGTTGTAAATAATATCCGAAAACCCTTAACAGTCCTTTGGGTATGGGTATAGAGGGACTACATCTCTCTCCAGATCACATTAACAAATCTACAAAATATAAAGTAATTTGATTTCGTCAATGACGTGGGATCCCGTAAGGTGGGGAAGGTGGTTTTCACCCAGCCCACCAGGGATCAAATCCCACGGAGACATGGCTTGCTGTGATAAGGCTCGAAGGGTAGATGCCCCCACAAGTTTCAGGTATTTTCCTAACCTAAAAAAAATTTGATTTCACATTTTTTTATACATATATTTTCTATTTATAATTAAAGAGTTAATATTGAACATCTCTCCAAATCACATTAACAAATCTACAAAATATAAAGTAATTTGATTTCCATTTTTTATACATATATTTTCTATTTATATAAAAATTATTTATAATTAAAGAGTTTTTTTTTCAATGTATATAATTAAAGAGTTAATATTGAACAGAAATAATGATCTTCGTTGATCATTAAAATCATATCACAAAAGGAGTAACATAAAGGTTGAATTGGTGGCATTTTGACACTGCTTCAATTTGTTTTTTAAAATGGTATTGTCTATCTTAATATTTATGAGGATTCAAAAATTATCTTAGAATGGTCAAAACCTATAACATTTAAGTGTTGTAGTTGGCTTATTGATGTCCTGAGATCCAAAATCTGATTGACTCTTTCCACAAAATCTATTTTTCATATATTTATAGGATCTTCAACAAGGTCATTAACCTCCTTTTAAATAAAGTTGTTCTTGCACCAGAATGATTCTTGTTTGTTGTCGAATTGAAGGAAGGATTTATGGTCTTTAAAGGAGTTACTAGACAAAATTGTTAAATTATGTATTGCTCTGTTAGGGGTACTATTTGAATTATTCCCTCAATTGTATTGATCTAACTATATTAGGGGTTTTTGGATTTCTTGTTGGTATTTGTAATCTTGGCAATTTTCTTCTTGGTTGGTTTGCTCATTTTGACAACTTCTTGTTCATGGTTTGTATGTCTCTTAAGCATTGCGAAATTTTGGAGTTATTCAAACATATTCATTGTTGATGTAACCTTCATTTTCTTTGATTTTGAAATAGAAAGAAAATGTTTTTTTTTAAGAGTTAACACTGAGTGAATACATAGAATATGTCTATCTTAAATTTTTCCTAAAAATTACTAAAACATAAATAAAATCATAATATATAATAAGGTCAAACTTCTTGAATCCTTGATTAACAGAGTACCCTTGGCTAATATTTGAAACCTCACCTTTCCAAAAAGCAATAAAGGCAAAAACAAAGTTGTTTTCTTGGTCAAATACATAATTGCAAACAAGTTTTCGAAGCACAAATAAAGCCGAAATCCGCAAACAACCCAAAATTCGTCTCCAAATAAAGCAACTTTCTAATAGAGCTTGCTCATGATCAGATCAAGATCTTGCTCCTCCACAAAGCTTTAATAACCTATGGTAATTCTAGAGTCCCAAAAAATGTGCTTGACCGTCTCCGATATTTTTACACCTAGACACCTACTACCCAAAAGACCAAACTTCACCAACTTGACCTTGGATGGAAGCCCTTGATGTAATGACCCAAAATTTCGTAAAAATTTAAAATTTGTAAAGTGACATTAAATGTCTTAAGTCACAGTTTAGTGACTGCTAGCGGTTAGCGGAAAATGAAACAGTTTAACAAAAAATAACGGTTTGTTTCAATAAAAGAAAATCTGTACCAAAAAGGATGTAATCTTAAACACCTGTGTTAATTTTACAGCTTAATTTTCAACTGTGATAGAAAGATGACTTGCATTTAGCTGCTGCTAGATATACTGAGGATTTACTTTTGTTAAGTAGGTGAGAAACCTTGTTTGAGATCGGGGCTTACTTAGCGTTCTGCTAACTCAAATGGACTGCTGGTTCTTACAGGTTTAGCAGGTAAGCGTAAGATCATGTAGGTGTTTATTTTAAATTACGTTGAGAAAGTACTTCCGTAGCATGTTAAGATGCTAGTATAAGAAACGATTATTTAAGTTGCAAGTCTCCGAGGAGGTAAAGTAAATTTCTTTCATTGTTTTGAATCTATGATAGTATTTATATCTAAAGCCATATTGACCTTTTATCCTGACATAATCAATGCTTTTAAAACAGTAAGTTCTTACCAAGGTTCCTTCAGTCGTAACATGATTATCTTTTATAATTTATAGTACATGGTCATTTATAGATTCCCACAGTGAGCATAGAGCTCTTGGTCTTGGTACATGTTTACTTCGACTGATTCATGATCTTACTGCTATTTTTACTTTAATACTCAAGTATACTTCTCTTTATGTATGAACATATTCCTATGTTTTTCGATTGTAATGTTTACAATGAGTGATTAGCTTCTTATGAGAAACTATTTAAATAAAGTTAGTCTTCATTCTTCTTAAAGACTCCCTCATTTATCATCATCAAGTTTTTATGTGGAGAAGTTTAAGGCTTTTCCAGTTTATAAAAAGTCATAAATAACATTATATCTATACCCTATTTTTCCTTTACTAGTCCTGAAACAATACCAAACTTGTTTGATTTGTTTGCAAGTATCATTAGAGGAATTTTGGGGTCTAAAATGGGCCTCCTAAGGAAAATAATAAAATAATAGTTAAAATAATAAAATAATCGTTAAAATAATAAAATAATATTGATTAATTTTGGAGGAAGAAAGAAAAAAACTACTTTTTGTGTTCGTATTTTCGACATATCTCCCTGTGTTTTTACTTAAATTTCGATCGAGAGAGCTCGTTGGATGCAGATTTTGATTCCGCATCCAACGAGTACCCGCACTGCATACTTTTTATGGACCTTGCTACCCCAAAAACAAGAAATACCTGAAAAAATGTGATGATGACATCATCATCACGTTTTTTCAAGTATTTCTTGTTTTTGGGGTAGCGGGGTCCGTAAAAAGTATGCAGTGTGGGTACTCGTTGGATGCGGAATCAAATTCCGCATCCAACGAGCTCTCCCGATCGAAATTTGAGTAAAAACACAGGGAGATATGTCGAAAATACGAACAAAAAAAGTAGTTTTTTTTTATGACAAATATGTCAATTCAACCATTATGGTTGACTTATTTTATTGAAATTCTATTGGTTCTTGAATTCCAACTCACAAAAACTTATTTTGGCACGTTTTCTTATAAGGCCCATTTTAGACCCCAAATTTCCTCTAATGGAATATCTTCTTGGAACAGCTAGTAGACAAGTTGTGTTCATAGTATATAGTTTATAACGATGATACCATTATTATTCCAATGTTATAATATTATGTTGATTTATAACCTAATAGTATTAAGCTATAACCACTATCCTAACTTATAACCTAAGGTAGTTTACCTATCTATCAACTACTATATTGTAGTCGAAATGATGGCAACAAACCTTATAAGTTTTGATCCTATACTATACTAGTTCCAAAGCATAATACATTCGATGGCATGATTGATATTATTATAAATAATAAGAATTAATTTGTTATGATTGATGGCATGATTTTATTATGGGCAACATACGTTATAGGGTATTGGCAGTGAGAAGTTTTAAAAATCATTTGTGCAACGCCGACATTAGAACTCGACCCACACTTGTTGAGATTTTTGGAAGGGCACGTGGGCAAGGCCTCCTCCATACATTGGTTGACTTATAACGCTGTAACCCTACTCCTTTGCATTTTGGTTCAAGGGTTTTTCCTCCCTGCTAGCTGCGTTGTGAGTCCTTGCAGCCATGAGAGGCCTGCAACCTCCTTGATCGTTGTGCATTTTATTCTGCATTACTTGTAAAGTGAATCTTGGTATCGTGGTTTGTGGTTTCATGTTCTCCTGTAAGTGATGAATACACTGTGAGGGTGGTTAATGGTTTCTTCAAGTGGCTCAAAGCCTGTAATGGTCTTACTCTTGTGACTGCTCGTCCATTGCTTGGCTTTGTGAACTTGAGTTCGTCCCTTTGCTGTCTCTATTGCAGAGTTGGCTTAAGGGTTTCTTACTTCTCGGTTCAGTGCTATCAAGCTGGTGTGGCTGTTTCTTCTCGGCTTCGATTTTCTGTTCACAGGTACAAATTTTACCTTACTCATTTCCTCTTTTCATTCGATTACCAAGTTAGGGTTTTTACCAATTTAAGAACAGAGTTTAAATATTGTTTTAAAATTACTTTGCAGGCTCCTGCTACCAACTCCAGGCTATGGGTGGAAATGCAAGCTCGTGCACAGTTATTCTCATGGGCTTCCATCTAGTAAGCCCCGGTCCATCGAGGGTTCTCCTTTCATGCGATTTGGGTTGTTGGGAGTGGTTCCTGTGGGTGGATACATGGCTTCGGTTCTCTGTTGGTTATGAATTTTAGTTTGTTAAAGTATATCCATATTTTATTAAAAACCCTTGCGATAATTTGCTGGGTAACACAGACTCTTGAAGCCGTGATGTAAATGTGGTTTTCGATATGAAATTTTAGCCTTTTGGCTTAAGCAATGTAAATGCTTTTGTATAAAAAGAGCCCAGCTCTGAGCTCAGAGATGTTTAACGACCTCTGTCTAGTGTTACTTCGCT
The DNA here is from genome assembly GCA_001517045.1 of Pseudotsuga menziesii. Lineage (NCBI taxonomy): Eukaryota > Viridiplantae > Streptophyta > Pinopsida > Pinales > Pinaceae > Pseudotsuga > Pseudotsuga menziesii. Next base: position 49,978 of record LPNX011222269.1, read on the forward strand.
TTTTCTTTTTACATTGAACTTAGTGAAATGAAGACTGTGGAAACAGTCGGGTTGTAAAGTGAGCTGGTTTTTACTTTTCCTATCAGTAATGTATCTTGTTACAGTTTAATATAAAAGACTCTTGTGTAGATTTGGTTTTGCTAGCAGGCTCGGGTTTCGACCCTTCGACTCTATAGGCTATAAGCCTATCCTTGAATAAGGATTTTTATATTGCAACTGGTTAACTATTACTGGTTTATTTGTCCATGATTTACATATGTAATGTCTTTATTAATATTCTATATTTATAATTATTTTTAAAGCACTGTTTAAAAGATGATATTTTAATTCTGGAACTCGGCTTTTTAAGGGTTAAAATTACTGTATAACCCTACAGTTTTATAAAATCCTTGTTTCTACTTACAACATTCTTGACTTTGTTTAAAAATAGGATAATGGATGATGATATGACTTACAGTTATATGTTTGATGCTAGCTCTGTTTAAATAAGAATTCCTAAACAATTTTTACAGTTTTTGCTTCTAGTTCTTAGTTAAGAGATACTTAGGGTTTTAGTGCAGCATACTCGAAAACTAGGATGTTGTTAAATTTCAGTAATTCTTGTAATTTCAAAAGGAATTTAGAAGAATCCTTTGGTCTTAGATAAAGACTCACAGTGCCTGGAATTTCAATGTTTATAAACGGTTTTACAATTTTCTTTCTACATGGTTTCAGATGCTAAATTGCTTACTTTACTTATGTTAAACTATAATATCTATATTTTATCAGCATAATAATACTGGAATTACTTTTATAATAATAATATTTACTGTTCTCTTTCATACCTATTTTCTTATTTAGTTAGCTGAAGTAAATAAATGCAGACAATACTTAGCACTGCTATTTAGTAAAATTCATAAACAAATGAAGTAAAAACTATCTACTGTTCTCATTCAAATAAAAGAATCATTTCATCCACCTAAGCAATCCAGTTGTACTAGAGTACGACCTGAGTTCAGGTGTGGAAAAATATAGCATGGAAATTTTAATTCTATCTATTTCACTTTCCACATAATCATTTATATTTCTACTATAATCTATAATTTTACTGAATCCAACAATACTTAGTTATTCTTCATTCATAAACCCTAAAATACTAACATGCATGTAGTAAAGAAACTAAGAAATATTTAACTGTAGACAGTAAACAAAAATAGAACCTGTTGAGGACAAGACGACAACAGCTTAAGGAGGCTGTTCCTCCCAACCAAACTCCTGGAGAGCGCTTAGACAACACTTCCTCAGGACCCCCGAGCTTGTTCCTGGTCTTCTTGGTCGAGAACTGGGTGGAGAATGCAACTGTAAGACCCCTGTCACCTGACTGGTCCAATTACCTCAATAATCAAAGTCTTCTCTCAGCAGTATGAACTTCAACTTAGAAGCTGCAACTAGATCAATCTCAGTGGTTAACCCCTCAAGCACACTCCAGTAATCCCCTCCATTGAATTTCTCTTGAGTAAATTCATTCACCCTGAATGATCACCTCTCAAGAATGAGCAGCTTCAGCTCTCTTCAATGGAAAATTTTATAGAGATTCCTAGGTCTTCTGGGTCAGTTTTCATTTAATGAGCCACCTGCTCTGATTCCACTTTCTTGGGGAATCATGATCACAAATATAGGGAAGTTTCCACCTGCAACAGTTGGAAGTGGTTTGAGGATGCTGCCACTTGTCAGTTTGCTCTCCACCAAGTCTCCTCCACCAATTAACCAGTAAACACTCTTTTAACAACTTCCCTAAGCTGTTGTCTCTTCATTTATTTATTTTATAAATAAAGTATTTTGAATTTACATTAAATATTCTTGACCCCACTGGGTCATCAATTACAACTTAGCGTAAAATTTAACACAATGTTCCTCAAATATTATTAAATTGTTTTTGCAAATTGGGGCATGTGACATACACACCCCCTTAAATTATAACATTGTCCTCGATGTTATTTATTCCTCGTCCTCAGAGTTCCCTTGAAATAAAATTGGATATGCATCCCGCATATGACTTTCCAATTCCCAAGTGGCTTCCTCTGGACTAAGGTGTTTCCATTGCACCTTCACTTGACCAATGGTGCAGTTCCGAAGTGAGATCTCCCTCCGCTCGAGAATACAGTCTGGTTCCACTAGAAAATCTCCTTCGATTTTCACCTACACATCATTCCAATTAATAACATGAGTAGCATCATGCACATATTTCTTTAATACAGAAATGTGAAAAGCATTGTGAACTCTTAAATTTAGTGGTAAAGCTAACTGATAGGCTACCTGTCCGATCCTGGATAGTATTTCAAAAGGACCACAATAACGAGGTGCTAGTTTGGCACAACTACCCAACCTCAGAGAACTCTTTTTGGGTCTCACCTTAATGAAAACATGTTCACCTACCTGAAACTCCTTTGGAGTTCATTTAAGGTCTGCTTGACTTTTCTGTCGATCTTGTGCAATTTTTAGATTACCTTATACCTGCTTTACAATTACTTCCATTTCTTCCAATAATTCAGGTCCTAATACTAACTTGTCCACCGGATTACTCCAAGAGATGGGAGTATTACATTTTCTTCCATACAGAATTTCGAAAGGACTATACCTAGCTGAAGCTTGATAATTATTATTGTAAGCAAATTCTACCAGGTGTAACTAATCTTCCCATTTACCTGACTGCTCCTTTACATATATTCTAAGTAGATCTTCCAGTACTTGATTTACTCTTTCAATCTGTCCATCAGTTTGAGGATGGAAGGAGGTACTAGAATTTAACGTGGTATTTAATCCTTTAAACAAATATCTCCAAAATTTACCTGTAAATTTAGGATCTCGGTCTGAAATTATGACCTTCAGTATTCCATGCAGTCGAAAAATTTGTTTTAAGAAAATATCAGCTATATTTGCAGCTTTATAAGTGGTTTTTACAGGTATAAAATGGGTTTCTTTACTCAGTTTGTCAACCACTACCATTATGGAGTCATTTAAGTTCTGATTTTTAGGGAGTCCAGTAACAAAATCAAGGCTAATTATCTCCCATTTCCAGCTAGGGATAGGAAAAGGCTGAAGTAGCCCAGCTGGATGACAATGTTCAGTTTTTACTTACTGACATTCAAATCATCTAGGAATATATTCTGCCAGTTCAGTCTTCATGTTTGGCCAGAAATAATCTTTTCTTAGCATGGTTATAGTTTTCTGATAACCCAGATGCCTTAAATAAGGAGTTTTATGAATTTCGTCTAAAATTAATAACTTAATCTTAGGTACATATATTATGTCTTTATACAGTAATAATCCTTTTTCATTCAAGCTGTACCCAGTACTTAGACTTTCTATTAGATTTTCTGTTGCTTTTGCTTGTAACTTTAGGTAATTTTCATCTTGTTCTATTCCCGATTTAAGCTGTTCTTCCAAATCTGTTGTATAAGTGCTGATAGTTGCTGTAAAATTCAGCTTTGCATTTCTACTTAATGCATCAACAACTTTATTCTCCTTTCCTTTGATGTTTTGAATTTCGAAATCATATTCACTTAGAAAAGCTAGCCACCTAGCTTGCCTAGAATTCAGGTAAGGTTGATCTAACATATATTTTAATCCCTTATTATCTGTCATTAAGATAAAATTTCTTCCAATTAGATGACGACGCCACATCTTTAAAGCATGTATGACAACAGCTAATTTCAAGTCATAGTTCGCATAATTCTTTTCATGAATCTTGAATTTCCTAGACTCATAAGCAATGACATGTCATTCTTAAGTCAATACTCCACCTAAACCGTCATTGCAGGCGTCAGTACATACTATAAAATCTTTATTTGGATCAACAATTCTTAAAATTGGTGCGCTGGTTAATAAGGTTTTTAACTTTTTAAAACTATCTTCGCACTTCTGATTCCAATCAAATTTCTTTCCTTTTTTCTGCAAAGAGGTTATCAGATTTGTAATTCTCTAAAACCCTTCGATGAACCTCCTCTAATAGCCGGTAATCCCCATGAATGATCGGACATCAGTTACGTCTTTTGGGACTGGCTAATCTTCGATTGCCTTTATCTTTTCAGGATCCACCAAAATTCCTTCTTTAGTCACCACATGACCTAAGTACTGGATTTTATCTTTAAAGAAGTCGCATTTACTAAATTTCACAAAAAGTTGATGTTCTCGTAACTCTTGCAAGACAATTTTTAAGTGTTCTTTATGTTCTTCTTCAGATTTCAAATAAATTAATATGTCGTCAATAAATACGACCACAAATTTATCCATATATTTGTGCATTACATTATTCACTAGACACATAAAAACAGTTGGAGCGTTTGTGAGCCCAAATGGCATAATGACAAACTCGTAATCTCCATATCGAGTCCTAAAAGCTATTTTAAAGATGTCTTCATCTTTAATTCTGACTTGGTGATATCCAGACCGTAATTCAATCTTTGAAAACACCGTGGCTCCACGTAGTTGATGAAACAGATCATCTATGTGATGTAACGGCTATCTGTTCTTGATAGTCATCTTATTTAATTGACGATAATCTATGCATAGTCATAGAGTTCCGCCATTTTTCTTAACAAAGATAACAGGTGCCCCCCAGGGAGACACACTAGGTTGAATGTAATTCTTATCAATAAGTTCTTTTAATTGTGACTTAAGTTCATTTAATTTGAGTATATTCATCCGATAAGGGGATTTTGAGCTGGGCACTGCACCAGGTACCAGCTCTATGGTAAAATCTAATTCTCACTTCGGAGGCAGTCCCAGAATTTCTTTCGGAAATACATCTGAATATTCTTTTAGAACTGGTATATCCTCCAAATTTAATTTATCTATGTTGTTTAGATTTTCTTCATTAGTTACTGTTACTGCATAAGCCTTACAACCTTTCCTAACATCTCTCTTAAGCTACAGAGTAGAAATCTTCCTTACGGCTGTTTTCCTAGGGACTCCCTTTACACTTATTAATTTTCCATCGTTATTTATAGAAGTAAAGGTTTTATCAAAGCAATTCAAGACCACCCTATGTTGCTCTAACCAATCCATACCAATTAATATGTCATATGAACCTAAAGGTAGTACATTGAGCTTAACAAAAGTTTCAAATTGATCCATAGTTACTGCACAATTCTTTACAAAGATAATTACCTTTCTCTTTGCACCAGTAGCTAACTGAACTAACCAAGAACTTGCAAACCTTTCAACTGGAAGTTTACACTTTTCTACCAAGTTAGGAGAAATATAGCTTAGACTAGCTCCTTGATCAATTAAATAGATATGGGTATTTGATTTATCTTACCTTCCACTTCCACCATGGAATTTTGATAGTCTGCTTGCTGATTCTCTAATGCTGCATTGATCTTGGGCATTGTTCTCGCTAAATCACCAACAGTCATCTCTTCCTGTATTGTGTGGATATTTCTGACAGTCGTTTTCCGAATGGGACAGATTGAGGCATAATGCAGACCATTGCATTCCCAACACTTTATGGGTTTTTTTCGTTCAAAGTTCTTTGTGTAGTTACTGTGATTGTTAGCAGACTCTTTCTTCTTTTGATTGTTTTGATTGGTCTGTGAATTACTTTTATTCCCATGGAAATTCTTATTAGGAAAATTTTTGGTGTTATTATTTTTATAATTTTGATTAGGCACAAACTATTTCTTCTTTTGATCAAAGTTATTATTCCTTTTGGCCTTCCAGTTGGCCATACTCTCATTTTTACAATTATGTTCATAACAGAAATTCGCTTTTCTCATGGCTTCTTCTAGGGTTTTCGGATTGCATACTCAATCATGTCCTTTATATGATAAGGTAAATAGCTAAGAAACCGATGTACCTTAGGTTTCTCGTCTACAATGTATGGCACATACCTAAGCAGACTTAGAAACTTATTATTCAGTTCTTTCATATTCATTGTACCTAGTTTTAACTCATTGAATTCTTTAGCCCTTTCTTCATAGTACTGTTCAGATAAAAATTTATTTTTGAAGTATTTCTTGAATGTGCTCCAATTTATGTTTTTCTCTCTTATACCTTTCACTCTTTTTAAGTCCTGCCACCATATATCAGCTTTCCCTGTAAGATTATAAATAGCCATCCTAGCCTTCAGTTGATTAGAATAGTTATAAATCTGGAAGTACTTCTTCATCTCGGATAGCAAGGATTCCGCTTCCTCCCCCTTTTCAGATTCTCCATTAAATGTTGGCGGCTTGATCTTCTTGAACTCCCCAGAGATTTCTTCACAAGATTTATATTTCCTTTTCCTAGTATGGTGGCTATCCTCACTACTGTCACTAGTATAATGAGAGTTACGTTGATCACGATATACTTATGTTGATAACCTATATCTTCATAATCATCTCTTTTACCCTTTCTCTCAGTATGAAATCTTTCTATTAAGATCTAATTTAGCTCCTCCTGAGCTCTCAGAATCCTCTCATTTTCTTTCTTAACTGATTTCATTTCTTATTTTAATTCTTTAACTATTTGTAGTAGTTCGAAAGAATTATTGGTTATATCTTATTGTATAGGTTCTTTTTGTAGATTATCTTGCTCGGTGTAAGGAGATTCCTCTTCTGCATATTCTTTCAATCTTTCCATACCTGTCATTAACTCAGAAACAAATTTCTCTATGTATATCATTCAAAGAAAACAACATCAGCATAATGATTTAAATTTATTGTTCCATATAAGCAAGTTGAGCTTCATTAAGGCCTATTGTTTGGACCTTGTGCTCTGATACCACATGTAATGACCCAAAATTTCATAAAAATTTAAAATTTGTAAAGTGACATAAAATGTCTTAAGTCGCAGTTTAGTAACTGCTAGCGGTTAGCGAAAAATGAAACAGTTCAACACAAAATAAGGGTTTGTTTCAATAAAAGAAAATGTGTACAAAAAACGATGTAATCTTAAACACATGTGTTAATTTTACAGCTTTAATTTTCAACTGTGATAGAAAGATGACTTGCATTTAGTTGGTGCTAGATATACTGATGATTTACTTTTGTCAAGTAGGTGAGAAACCTTGTTTGAGATCGGGGCTTACTTAACATTCTGCTAACTCAAATGGACTGCTGGTTCTTACAGGTTTAGCAGGTACAAGCGTAAGATCATGTAGGTGTTTATTTTAAACTACGTCGAGAAAGTACTTCCCTAGCATGTTAAGATGCTAGTATAAGAAACAATTATTTAAGTTGCAAGTCTTTGAGGAGGTAAAGTAAATTTCTTTCGTTGTTTTGAATCTATGACAGTATTTATATCTAAAGCCATATTGACCTTTTATCTTGACATAATCAATGATTTTGAAAGAGTAAGTTCTTACCAAGGTTCCTTCAGTCGTAAGATGATTATCTTTTATAATTTATAGTACATGGTCATTTATAGATTTCCACAGTGAGCATAGAGCTCTTGGTCTTGGTACATGTTTACTTCGACTGATTCATGATCTTACTGCTATTTTTACTTTAATACTCAAGTATATTTCTCTTTATGTATGAACATATTCCTATGTTTTTTCGATTGTAATCTTTACAATGAGTGATTAGATTCTTATGAGAAACTTTTTAAATAAAGTTAGTCTTCAATCTTCTTGAATACTCCCTCATTTATCAGCATCAAGTTTTTATGTGGAGAAGTTTAAGGCTTTTCCAGTTTATAAAAAGTCATAAATAACATCATACCTATACCCTATTTTTTCTTTACTAGTCCTGAAACAATACCAAACTTGTTTGATTTGTTTGCAAGTATGAATATCTTCTTGGAACAGCTAGTAGACATGCTCTGTTCATAGTATTTAGTTTATAACGATGATACCATTATTATTCCAATGTTATAATACTATGTTGATTTATAACCTAACAGTATTAAGCTATAACCACTATCATAACTTATAACCTAAGGTAGTTTACCTATTTATCAACTACTATAATGTAGTTGAAATGATGGCAACAAACCTTATAAGTTTTGATCCTATACTATACTAGTTCCAAAGCATAATATATTCGATGGCATGATTGATATTATTAGCAATCATAAGAATTAGTTTATTATGATCGATGGCATGATTTTATTATTGGCAACATACGTTATAGGGTATTGGCAATGATAAGTTTTAAAAATCATTTGTGCAGTGCTGACATTAGAACTCGACCCACACTTGTTGAGATTTTTTGAAGGGCACGTGAATAAGGCCTCCTCCATACGTTGGTTGACTTATAACGTTGTAACCCTACTCCTTTGCATTTTGGTCTGAGGGTTTTTCCTCCCTGCTAGATGCGTTGTGAGTCCTTGCGGTCATGAGAGGCCTGCAACCTCCTTGATCGTTGGGCATTTTAGTCTGCATTACTTGTAAAGTGAATCTTGGTATCGTGGTTTGTGGTTTCATGTTCTCCTATAAGTGACGAATACACTGTGAGAGTGGTTAATGGTTTCTTCAAGTGGATCGAAGCCTGTAATGGTCTTACTCTTGTGACTGCTCGTCCATTACTTGGCTTTGTGAACTTGAGTCTGTCTCTTTATTGTCTCTGTCGCAGAGTTGGCTTAAGGGTTTCTTGCTTCTCGGTTCAGTGCTATCGAGCTGGTGTGGCCATTTCTTCTCGGCTTCTATTTTCTGTTCACAGGTATAAATTTTACCTTACTCATTTCCTCTTTTCATTTGATTACCAAGTTAGGGTTTTTACCAATTTAAGAACAGAGTTTAAATATTGTTTTAAAATTACTTTGCAAGCTCCTGCTACCAGCTCCAGGCCATGGGTGGAAATGCAAGCTTGTGCACAGTTATTTTCATGGACTTCCATTTGGTAAGCCCCGGTGCATCGAGGGTTCTCTCTGCATGCGGTTTGGGTTGTTGGGAGTGGTTCCTGTAGGTGGATACATGGCTTTGGTTCTCTATTGGTTATGAATTTTAGTTTGTTAAAGTATATCCATATTTTATCAAAAACCCTCGCCATACTTCTCTGGGTAACACAGGCTCTTGAAGCCGTGATGTAAATGTGGTTTTCGATATGAAATTTTAGTCTTTCTGCTTAAGCAATGTAAATGATTTTGTATAAAAAGAGCCCAGCTCTGAGCTCAAAGATGTTTAACGACCTCTGTCTAGTGTTACTTCAGTTTTTCTTTTTACATTGAACTTAGTGAAATGAAGACTGTGGAAACAGTCGGGTTGTAATGTGAGCTATTTTTTGCTTTTCCTATCAATAATGTATCTTGTTATAGTTTAATATAAAAGACTCCTGTCACCTGACTGGTCCAATTACCTCAGTAATCAAAATCTGCTCTCAGCAGTATGAACTTCAGCTTAGAAGCTGCAACTAGATCAATCTCAGCAGTTAACCCCTCAAACACACTCCAGTAATCCCCTCCATTGAATTTCTCTTGAGTAAATTCATTCACCCTGAATGATCACCTCTCTAGAATGAGCAACCTCAGCTCTCTTCAATGGGAAATTTTATAGAGATGCGTAGGTCTTCTGGGTCAGTTTTCATTTAATGAGCCACTTGCTCTGATTCCACTTTCTTGGGGAATCATGACCACAAATATAGGGAAGTTGCCACCTGCAACAGTTGGAAGTGGTTTGAGGATGCTGCCACTTGTCAGTTTGCTCTCCACCCAGTCTCCTCCACCAATTAACCACTAAACACTTTTTTCACAGCTTCCCTAAGCTGTTGTCTCCTCATTTATTTATTTTATAAATAAAATATTCTGAATTTACATTAAATATTCTTGACCCCACTGGGTCATCAATTACAACTTAGCATAAAATTTAACACAATGTTCCTCAAATATTATTAAATTGTTTTTGCAAATTGAAGCATGTGACACTTGATAAATCATCAAAATAATTAAAGAATTAATTATGTACAATTAAATTATTTTATAATTTCAAAAATAATATTAATTAAATTGACTTGAATCTCTATTATATATATAGCATATTTAACAAACCTATACTATGAAGTTTCTTTACCCCATCATTAATCCACAGATCATCTGTTTTACGAGAACTAAAAGTGTGTTCTTTCTTGCACATCATTAATTTATATTTGTGTTCTCTACACTTTCATACTTTCATAGTTTGACGATGGAGAGCTTTTCAAACTACGCACGATTTTCAGAGTTGTCTTTTGATAACGTTCAAGGAAGCTAGGGTTTCTGGGTCTAGCCACCCTCTAGCTTCCTTCCCTAGTCACCCTCCTTGCTCACCCGAACGATGGTGAAGAGATGGAGATGTTACCCTTAGTGATGATGTTGGCAACGATTCTCTACATAGCTCTACTATACTGGTGGTGGTGATTGAAGTGATGACGACAATGAGGTAGAACTGCTCCTACGACGAGGGCCCCTCAACTCTCCCTTCAAACTCGGCGGCAGCTCGTTCTGTCCCTACAAACCCGGCGGCAGCATGGTAGAACACCTCGAATCAACATCTAAATTACTAAAATTAAATGAGATACATAAAATAATCAATCAACATCTAAACTACTAAAAATAAATGGGATACATAAAATAATCAACATCTAAACTACTAAAAATAAATGGGATACATAAAATAATCAATATCTAAACTACTAAATGAAATGTATAAAAAAAATTATGCATTAAAAATGCTCCTATTAATTTAAGTTGTTATTCTAAAAATACGTTAAAATCCTAGTAATAGGAAAACATCTCATAATAAATAAAGAATCAAACCTCTTTATATAAAAAGAGAATCAATATAAAAATTAATACTACTTTCTAATAGTTTATTTTATGTAGTAACATAAAACTTACAAAATATTATAAAATTAACATTTAAACTATTAAAATCAATAAGATACGTAGAATATTTTTATGTACTGCAAATGTTCCTGTCATTGCAAAAAAAATTATGTTGAAATTCCAACAAAAGTGGAAAACATTAAATAAATCAAAATCAAAATAAAACTAATACTAAACATTAACATTTAAAAAAATGATGTTGAAATTCCAACCAATGTGGAAACCATTCAATAAAAACGGAATCAAAATAAAACTAATACCAACACTCCGAGAAGTGAGCCGCTTCTGTTTATTTATATGATAACCACCTTACACTTTTGCGAGTTAGTTCAGAATAGGTGCGAATCTTTGGCACGGGGAACCAGCTGGGAGCAACCGACTCAAGGGATCACCCAATTACATCCTGTACATGATCATACTAATTCCACTTTCCTTTCACAAGAATGGTTAGCTGCTGAGCAACTGGGTCTTGAAAGTAGGGATTACATAATTGCGGGCAAAGAATATACCAATGCTCTTAAAAGATCTAAGATCTGCCTCGTTGACAAGCTGATGGACTTCTCTAGTCCAAAAATCCTGAAATATAGTAGAGATAAATAACGTTATCTGTGAAAAGCTGGGCAAAGTTGCTTGTGGAGGGGCTTATGGGTAACCTTCTTTTAGAAATAATTAATTGGATAAATATATGATATTGAACTATGTGCTAAATTGGATAAATATATGATATTGAACTATGTGCCAAATTAGATTAGTTCATTGCTTGAATACATTCCCTCCTTATATAAAGTGTTTTTAATCAAGGGAATAATAAGGTCTCATACTAAGGACACGATAAATGTGGCTTCACATTCTCCACATAAACAAGTTTATTGGTTCATTTTCTTCTTTAAAATTTTATTTAATCGAATATGTGTGCATTGCTAAATAAGATTTTTAAAGAATGACACGCAACAAATAAGGGGATTTTGGAAGAAAAAAATGTAGATGTAGCAAGGACTTAAAAATAATATGATAACAAAGATTAAATAAATAAGAATGAACCAATTATTTAAAAATTTGAATTAAGAAAGATAAGTAATAAATAAATAAATAAAGTTCCAGTAAGAAAAATATTTTCTTATTCCTTCTTTGTATATGTCATTATATTATTATTTCTTTTTTTATTATAAAAATCGAACTAATTTATATAATATAATTTCATTTAAATAATACAATCTTGTAACTAAATTTAAATTATATTTTTATAAAAATTGATTTTATGACCAATCATAAACATATACTTAAAATATATTTTATATATATCTAATATTACATCGACCACCATCAAATCAATAAATATATAGAAATACTTAACATATATATCTTAACGTAAATCAACCACCTTAATATATTTATTCTTATGTGTAGAGTAGCTATCATTAAATTTGTTTCAAATGTTTGATGTCAATTAAGATAAGAAAGAATCTTATGAAACACTATATATTAATTTAAAAAGTTGTTAAATTGAATACTTTAATAATACAATAATTGATATTTTTAAAAAATATTACAAAATTATATATATATATTTTTAATTGGATTGAATTTTTTTTTATTAAAATCTGATTTTAATAGATAGTTAGATTTAGTGATTTTAACAATTAATTTCTATAATTTTGACATTTTTTCTAAATTTTGAACTAGATTTAAAGTCAAAATGATTAGAAATTTGTGACAAACAAATTCAAATTTAAAGACTACTTAATATCTACCATACATATAAAAAAAAATTAAAAGAATTTTAATTTAAAGGTTCATTATTTATTTATTTTTATGAATCTCATGACGATATAGAGAACACTCCATCCACGCCAATTAGCTAGTTAGCTATAGATAAAAGTATCACGTATACGAGTATCATTAGAAGAAGTTGTATCATATTCAAACTTCTTTGTTGTGTGCCTGCCCCGAGCATAACAACCTGCTAAGGCCATTGACAACTCAATATTGTTTGGACTCAATATTGTGTCTGGTGGGCAATGTTGTAAGAAAATAAAGACCGTGACCTTTGGGAGCCAGTGGCTAGTCACAGTTAGTTGGATAAATTCGCCCACAGAGGAGGGTCACTAATGTAGATGGGTCCAACTAACCACAAGAGGTTATTTCACCCTGGGAATGATCTCACATTTGTTGCAAGGTTCCCGGCCTATTGGGGAAGAAGTTGCTTGTTTCCGGTGGGAGCGCCTATTTTATGTGGGCTGTAGTTTTGTCCACCACGCCTATATCCTCAGAAGGTGTGGGCTATAAAATTCATAACTATCAAGCATAATCCACCTACCTTCCTTCCCATACCAGTACCAACAACTAGAGTGTGGGGAACACATATAGAGGTTAACTGACACTTACTGCATGTCCATGCATCATTTTATGTGCCTGTGAGACCAATCCCTATAATTTAGGAGCTACTCTAAGTGCCACCAACATCCTTCATCAATTGGTTGTGGTAGGTAAGTAGTTATTCTAAGTTAACCTCCAGTTACATTCAAATAGATGTCTTTTAGTTCAATTAGCGCCAATCTTGCATGGTTGAATGGGAGTAGGTGCCTATTCTCACCTACATCACCAGTTTAACTGGTTTAACTGATTGATAGATTGAATTAGACATCTAGAGTTAGACTAGTGAGCTCTGATAGTGATTTAGACACTTCTAGTTATCCAATCAGTCGGGATTGAGTTGGTAGATTCAAATCTTATCCACATGATTCGAATTCTCCTTATTGTAACACTGTTGTATACTGCTGGGATTAATTAAGATAATATTGTAATTTTACTGAGCAATTCTTATCAGTTTTCTGTGAAATTTGTCTTGTTTAGTGTATATTTTTCATTCCATTCCACTGCACAATTAAACCTTTCAATTGCACTCATTGCATGTATATCAATGGAACAATAATTCAAACATGGTATCAGAGCCTTGTTCAGGAAAACATCAAGTCTGTTTGATATCCTTGTACACTAGAAGCAACTTTCAGAGGAACCAGGAGCAACACTTTCTTGTAAATCAATGAAAGACATATGAATACAGTCCAGTGTTTAGGATCATCAACTACATCTTACGAATCTGGTTAGGACCATCGCTATCTTTGGGTTGAAATTTCATAGATCTATGGGCATAAATTCTTATAAATTATGTGCAAATTCTTATAAATTATAATATCTCGTACTTCTTTCAATCCACTTCTAAAAAATGTTAATTGATAGTCATTTGAATTTGAGATTACAAAACCCTTGATAGGACTCTTTTTGTGGAAGGGTGTCTTAGAACTATGTAAAGTGGAGCCTTCATTCACATCACTTGAAATCCCCTGAGAGAGGAAAAGACTTTAAAAATAAAAATATTGCACAATAAATGTCATTTTGAAGCTGTTGGCTATCACTCACAACATAAAGTTGTGATTTAAGATACATTTACTCCACGTCTCCTTGTTAGTGATCAACTTTCCAACTTTCACACTTTGGTAAATATCTCGTAGAACTAGGGATTAGGCGTTTGAATCAACATATATCTCTAAGAAATGTTTTTCCGTCATTTGAAAAATCTAGAACTTTAGAAGAAATGTGAATTGACCTTCTTTCACGGCAACGTCACCCACTACAACTTTAGAAGGAATGTGAATTGGACCATCGTTCTCCTTCAGCCGCTATGCAAAAATGAAATACACTTCATATGTCACAGTTTGCAAAAAAGAAGAGGCGTGCATTCATTCTCTATTCCTTTCACACTTAAAATTGCATCCTGCAATCCCTACACTCCGCATACCAAATTAAAATATGAATGTTGCTTGCCAATATGAAACTTATAACAATAATTATATTACATATGTAAAATTTCTAAACTACTAAATAAAATGCATAAAAAAAATTATGCATTAAAAATGCTCCTATTAATTTAAGTTGTCATTCTAAAAATACGTTAAAATCCTAGTAATAGGAAAACATCTCATAAATAATAAAGAATCAAACCTCTTTATATAAAAGGAGAATCAATATAAAAATTAATACTACTTTCTAATACTTTATTTTATGTAGTAACATAGAACTTACAAAATATTATAAAATTAACATTTAAACTATTAAAATCAATAAGATACGTAGCTGTCATTGCAAAAAAATTATGTTGAAATTCCAACAAAAGTGGAAAACATTAAATAAATAAAAATCAAAATAAAACTAATACTAAAAATTAACATTTAAAAAAATGATGTTGAAATTCCAACCAATGTGGAAACCATTCAATAAAAACGGAATCAAAATAAAACTAATACTAACAAAAATTAATATAAAATGTGTACTACTTTCTTTCTTAATAATAAGATTTAAAATTTTAAAATGAGTTGTTTTAACAATTGGAAAAATTAAAGTAAGTTAAAATGAATTAAAAAAAAAAAAAGTTATTTTTATGGATCTTAGATTTATATTATAATTTAAAATTTAAAATAATTATTTTATTTATTTATTTTGATTATGATATTTTTTCCAACAAATAAATAAAATTATTTTAACAATATCACGTATGATTTATGATCTAAGTCAGATTCTATCATTAAAGGTAAGCATATCTATAATAACAATGAACAACATGGTGTACAGTATGATAATATATCATTTAATAAATTAGATATATAAAATTAATTTATGAAACAACATAGCTTAGTAGCACAATAATCTAAAAACATATTAATTCTAAAAACATATTAATTCTGAGCTGTAATGTGTTGTACAATATGATAATATATCATTTAATAAATTAAATATATAAAATTAATTTATGAAACAACATAATTTAGTAACACAATAATCTAAGAACATATTAATTCTAAGATGTAATGTGATGAGTAGATTAAAGTATTATCCTATTACAAAGATGATAGAGAGAGTGAAATTACCACTTGATTTTGAGATTGGTGAAAAACTATAAAGAAAGAAGACATGAAAAACAAAATAGATTAAACATCACAAAATAGATTTTAAGAATTTTAATGTTTTAAATATTCATTAAACTGATTTAATTAAGAGTATGAAAAAATGTTAAAATTAATTAGGTTATTTTCTTTAATTTCTATACAGAATAGATTTTAAGAATTTTAATGTTTTAAATATTCATTTGAAAAAGTGTTAAATTTAATTTCTATACCAATCAGTGTTACAAATTCAATCCTTGGTGCTCTATAAAATAATTTCAAATCACAAATGCAATGTATATTTTGTGAGTTTTTTGGTTTTAATTTAATGTGATTTATAGGTTTTTGTGTAGTTATTTTACAAAATGACAATAAAGGTCAAAAAAATATATTGTTATTATAAAAGTATTATAATTTAATTGTAATTATTCATTTTCATTTATTAATTACATTGTTGTAAATAAAAAAAATCATATTATAAAGCATTGCAATACAATAAAAACACCCATCATATTAATTAATTTAATTGAAATTTAATCTTTGTATTGTTATATAACTTCATTAAAAAGTGGGAACCACGTGTTTGGTCTTTTCTGTTGCATTTTCATTATTTCAAATTTTTGGTTATTTTTTTCCTTATTTAGATTTTGGTGGTTGGTTTATTATTGGGGTTTTTCCACATGGCACCTGGTGGGGTTCTTGGACATGTGACAAATAGCGGGGATGTGACAAGTTCTACAAACCCTAGTTGTGACTTGTTTTACCAGTCACTCTTAAACTATTTTTTTGATGGCGTTGTATGGATTGAGGACTTTTCTCCTAGAACTGTTTTGAAAACATCTCCTTGACAACAGTCTTCCTTAAGGTTTAAACATTTAAATGGTGAAGGTAATGGGCTGGTAGGAGTTGGGATTTAGGGACTTAATGAGGACTTTTCATACACAACGAAAAAAACTCTCAAGTTCTAAGACTCAACTGCGACAAAAGGTTAAAGCTTACAAGGTAAAAATGAGTATGGATCAGTTTGTTGTAGGAAGAGATGTGAATATGGATAGGGTTGTTGTTTTCTCGAAGCGTATGGTGGTGGGACGTATTAAGCATGTGAAGTTCAACCATTTAGAGATTATTGAATGGGTGAATTCAAACTAGTTATCAGAATTTGGCTAAGCTCCTTAAACCAATATGTTGATCAATGGATGGGTAACTTTTGTCTTTTTTAAGGAGGAAGATATCCCCAAAGTTTTGGATAGGATATGGTTGATAAAGGAGGGGTCTTTAAACTTGAAACAATGGCATTCTTCTTTCAACCCCGAAAGAGAAAAATGCCAAAGAGGCACTTGTGGGTACTCCTACGAGGGTTTCCTATTGAGTTATGAATGGATAATATCTTCAAATACCTAGCTAATTTCCTTGGCTGACTCTTAACGCTGAAGAAGAAAATTCTATTTGGGTTGAAAAATGTATGACTTCTGCCATGGTTGAGATTAACATCACAATAGGTTTATCGACTAAAGTGGAAATCCTTTGGGGCTGGAGGGTTGTTAAGAAACGTTTTGATTACCTGCATAGTCCTTTCTAATGTCAGTATTGTCATGAGACCAGACATTTGAAAGCTAATTCCCTTATTTAATGATCCAGAAGGAAGTGGAAGTGATTTCAGTTGAGGATTCGGAGAAATATGGTTCAGACCTGAATTTGATGGCACCTAGGCCTTCACCTACCCTAGATATAAATACTCCCAAATTTGAAGGTATGCCTCTCTCTAATTCACCTACTATGTATGAAGGTGTTTCTTGGGATGAGTTGATTTTTTATCTTTCTATTGAGAAGGAAGTTGGAAAAAGAAAGTTGGGTTTAGGTTGTGGGGATGCAAATATTGATTCTATTGAGGTTTTTAATGTTAATGCTTTGAGGGGTCAAAATGAGATGGAAATTGATTGAGATTTGGATCATTCTGGTAATATTTTAGGAAAAAAATTTGAATATTTTCTATCTTCACCCCATTTTCAATTTTCCTCAATTCCAAACTCATCTATCTCGATGGAGGAGGATCCCATTAGTTAAGAAGCTTTGAATTTTACCACTTTTTTCTTGAATACTCTGCTCAACCTATGTCTACGACACACTCCTCATCTCCCACTTATTGCATTTTATTGA
Organism: Pseudotsuga menziesii; assembly: GCA_001517045.1. Classification (NCBI taxonomy): domain Eukaryota; kingdom Viridiplantae; phylum Streptophyta; class Pinopsida; order Pinales; family Pinaceae; genus Pseudotsuga; species Pseudotsuga menziesii. The sequence continues at coordinate 67,836 of LPNX011222269.1, forward strand.
ATCTGTGTCCATAATACAAGTTAGAGGAGACCACATGGGCTTCGCTCATGGACCAATACCATATCACGTCCGTTCATATTGGGGGTTTTTATTAATTATAAAAAAATGAAACATTATATTGGGGTCATAATAAGGGTTGAGGGGGTTAGTATATGTGCTAAAAAAATTTACAATATTCAGGGGGGTTTATTATCAAAAGGAGCATAGAAACGACACAAAAAACAAGAGCGGGGGAGCATTGGGGTTTTGACAGAGCTCGACGGTAGTTGCAGAGGGGGTGCGGTGGGGATGGGGAGCATTGGGGTTTTGAGTCGCGAGAAACATCTAGTTTTAGGGCCATGTCTTGTGAGAAATTCTTCACAGTGAGATCTAGGAGCTAAGGAAATCTTCACAATCTAAGTTATTCACAAAATATGCAAGAAAACAGTAAAATATAACAAAATAACACACATAGATGGTGCCAGTAATTGATATTTCTATTAGTGTACAACTTGTAGATCTATATGGTACACACTTATAATACAATGGGGAAAATTTGTGAGCCCTTGGAGTCCATCTAGATGCATACAAGTGCCAGGCTAGGATTTGACCCTTAAACCCCCTAGGTTGACCAATAGGATCCCAAACCATACCAAACAGTTACGAATGCAAATGTGAACATGGATAGAGCATTCTGGATCATAAATGAAGGCATGCTAGGCATGGGTGAACACATGTGTGAGTGGGAGAGTCTCTAGGAGACAATAAATGTCTAAGAAGACCAAAAAATAACCACATTCATGCACTAGCGCCCCTAGTCAAACATATTCCCTAATTTAAGGGATAAGGAGTGGTTTGTCATCAATGAGGGCTCCTGGTTTGTTAGGATGATCAAAATAGAGCGCCTCAACTATCAGGATGATCAAAGTGGAGCACCTCAACTGTGAGTAAATGAGACAAAATCACCTAATAGAATCAAGATTTACCAGTATAACCTAAGTACAAGACAAGTGAAAATGCCTCCTAGGTGTAAGACCATGGTACTAAGGTTGATTATTTCTCTAAAACCCCCCTTAATCCTAACTTAGTACATCTTACACCAAATTTTTATTGAGGCCTTGGCAACTAAGGCTTAAGCCACCTCTTACAACAAAATTTTTATTTGTCCATGTAAAACGAGGAAAGAGACAAAACCTCATGGGGAAAATCCTCACTCAAGAATGGACATGACAGAGATGATCAAAAAAGTATTCAATAGGTCCCATTCTTCACTTGAATGAGCTGAAAGAACAGCTTATTGGTGATGGACTTGGTGAATATGTTGTGGATGCCAAGATCATGCATCAGTGCATGAATGTGTTGTAAACAAAGAACATGTGGAGAGGCCCCTTGATGGTCATAATTTGTTGATGAAGGAGAATGATAAGAATTTATTTTTCTGCAAGAATACTCTGATATAGAAGCATAATCAATCATGGAAAATATATCTTTGCAAACTCTTTCCCAAATAACATCAAAAGACTCAACAAAATATGCCTCATGTGCAGCTATCATATCATGAATTAAATCATAAATCTTCTTCTCAATTTGATGAAGCACCTTCATAAATCTATAATAAAGCTCAAGAGGCTTTGAAATATCAGAATATTTGTCATATACAACAAAAAATGTCAGAGGTATGGTGTCTCCATGGGCGACTGTGTCCATACTAGGGAGAAGAGTGGGAAACTAGATCACACTGACAGTTGAGCGAACTTGGATGGTCTAGAGATTTGAAACTTGAACCATAGGTGGTGTGATCAAGTCCATATATATGGAACAATATTCCCATGAAGTTAAATTCCATGGTTTTCCAACCAATGAATTACATACAAGACATAAAAGCAACATACACAAGTGGCATAGCATAGGAAACTAGGCAATTTTGAGATTTTCCAACTAGTGAACTCGAGGGTTGTTGGGTATTTTGGGCATCAAATGGTTGGAGAAAAGAGTATATAAATGTAATAAGATGTATATAATCCTATATATCACCTTCAGAATCATAATATGAATTATATGAATGGAGTGGGAAAGAGCTTTCAGGAGACACATCGGGAACTAGTGAAAAATGACTAGTTTCTAGAGGAAACTTTGGTGAAATGTTTGGGGTTTCTTCCAAGGAAGGGGTGAAGGTTTCAGATTCTGATATATCTGAATGTAAATCAGAAACAAATACATATGAAATAGATATATGAGAAATGGGTTTCTCCCAAGTACACAAATCATGCAAAGGCTTACCATCTTGTTTCTTACGCTCCCATCTTATTGCAAAATCTACAACATCAATATTGTTCTCTATAAGGATTTGGATAATGATGCCCATATTCCTTATGAAGCAATATCTTTCATGATGTGAACCTTTGCAATAAAAAAATTTGGGATTCTCTCTCTTTCTCTTCATCCTCTTGGATTTCGAATCCTCACCAGCTGAAATGGAGCTTTCTGTATCTGAATGCTTCTTCTCCTTCACTCTTTGTTGCTTCAAAACCTTGAATTTATTCTTTCCTTTGGCTTGATTTGACACACCAGAAACAGTGGATTTGATGGTACCCATTTTCACTAACTTGTCTTGATCCCGAGTCAATGACTCCAGAAATCAGCTAGCGTAGGCATCCTCCAATTTCTAGCTGTGATCTTGCTTGATTGGAATGTTGAAACAAACACAGAATACTCAAGCCCTAGCTTAGGAAGGATAGAAAATATAAGATGATAATATTTCTTGTCTATGCCAAACTATTTCAGCTGAAGCACCAATGCTTTGAACTTGGTGAATAAGTCTTGGATTGTCTCATAGTGAGATGGACTCAGTGAGATTAACTCATTTTCAAGATGGTGGCCTCTCATCTCATCAGTCTTCCCAAATAATGACTCAAGCCTTAGCCAAACTTCATTGGGTGTGCCAATAATTTCTACATGGAAGAGAAGGTCTCTCGAAATGCTAAGCCAAAGCATACCAAATGCCTCATCAAGTCTGTTGAAGTACTTCGATTTCTCCACATTAGAGTTGGGCTCGGACTCGGTCCCCATGGTGAATCTGTATAGGCCTTTCGACCTCAGTTGGATCACCATTTCAGCATTCCATTTGAAATAGTTGAATGGAGCGAGAAATGCATGAGTATGCTCCATTTTTCTTGCGCACTATGTGACAGAAATATTGTTGTACCTGTAATGCAAACACTCAAATTTTCTAGAAAATGCCCTAAACAACAACTCAAATGCGCTGGTTTTGATTTGCAGCTCCACAAAGCTTAGATACCATGTGATAATTTATTCATAGTGAGATCTAGGAGCTAAGAAAATATTCACAATTAATTTATTCACAAAATATGCAAGAAAACAGTAAAAGAGAACAAAATAACACACATAGATGGTGCCAATAAATGATATTTCTATTAGTGTACAACTTGTATATCTATATGGTACATACTTATAATACAATGGGGAAAATTTGCAAGCCCTTGGAGGCCATCTGTATGCATACAAGTGTCAGGCTAGGATTTGACCCCTAAACCCCCCTAGGTTGACCAATAGGCTCCCAAACCATACCAAATAGTCATGAATGCAAGTGTGAACATGGATGGAGCATGATGGATCATAAATGAAGGCATACTAGGCATGGATGAATACATGTGTGAGTGGGAGCGCCCCTAGTCAAACATATTCCCTGATTTAAGGGATAAGGAGTGGTCTGTCATCAATGAGGGATCTTGGGTTGTCAGGATGATCAAACTAGAGCTCCTCAATTATCAGTATCATCAAAGTGGAGCACCTCAACTATGAGTAAATGAGCTAGAATAACCTAATGGACCAAGATTGATCAGTATAACTTGAGTAGGATCATATAACATAAGTACAAGAAAAATGAAAATGCCTCCTAGGTGTAATACCATGGTACTAAGGTGGATTATTTCTCTAATAGATATGAATCAATAATCCATGAGATGCATTGGAAATATTGAACCAACCCTTATCATTTCTCTCTTTCTGTTGATCCATCACCAGTAGCAAATCCAGTGAAGGCAAGCTCAGGGAGTTAAGGTAGGGTAGGTCGCTTGGTGGTTACTGAGGGCATTCATTTGTATTACCTTTATTCATCCTACTGGATTCATGGAAGTGCCATAGGAAGAATGGAAGGAACAACCCATATTGGAAGGAAGGAGAGCATCTACACTACTTCCTTAGTGAAAGCCATTGTTTCCCATACATGGAAAAGCAATGAAGTAAACAACCATCGAACCAAACTATAGTTACTACATCTTCTAGTATGTGACTGAGAGATATTATTATTTCATGTAATAAGTGGGAACTTGGTTGGAACATTGTTGTTTCCGACAGCTGACTCCTCAATATATAGTTAAGAACCTCCATTTACGGGTCTATATGATGTAGTTATAAAGCTAGTATTTCGCTTGAATGAAGCAAAGAAAGAAGGCAGGAATCTTGACAAAGATGGCATTTTGCGTGATGAATCTGGATTTCCGGCTTCCGGCTTCCGACTCCGAAAATCAGAAATCCATCTTTCTGCAGAAATTCCAACTATCCTTCCTCTTTACGACTTCTGACTTCCTGACTTCTGCTTTCTGACTTCGGGAATTGGAAATCCAGCTTCTTACAGAACTTCCAGTTATCCTTCCGCTTTCCAACTTTCAAATTCCCAACTTATGCTTTCCGAATTTTGGTATTGGAAATACAGCTTCTCGTAGAAATTCCAGCTATCCTTCCACATTCTGACTTTCGACTTCCTGACTTCCGCTTTCTGGTTTCAGGAATTGGAAATCCAGCTTTTCTCTTTCTCTTTTTTGTCCTGCTGACTTCCGCCTTTCACAGGCAGATTCCAAAGGTTGGAAAACACATATTTCCTTTACTTGGATGCATTTTTTTACTCCTTACCGGGATTTTAACCTCCATGAACATAAACAAAATGCAGGGAAAAAACACAAGGCATAAACAGAGAAAAATGCATAAAACATACAAGGCATAAACAGACAATTATAGAGACATTCCTACACAAGTAAAACTCTACTTGATTGTCAACAAGAATTCCACATGAACATTGTAATTCATCATATTCATAATCATTCCACATAACCAGTATAGTCATTCATAAGCAAATACTTTGCATATACAGAGTAACAGAGATACTTATATTGATGATCAAGTTGTCCTGCAACTAGTTATGTCGCTGCAACGTTCCACTCAACCGTAGGTCAGTGTGTTCTTTAATATCTCAACACCACTGCCACCCCCGAGCTGGGCATGATTCCACAAGGAACTAGGGAACAACAAACTCACACACAGACATATATTTTAGCACCTAGTCAAGCCAACAGCTACTTGAACTTATCAGACTATCCAGCTAAGCCAACACCTAGTTGGGTTAATAGGGTGTAGGCTATCAAGCCAACACTTGCATTAAGGACTAGCCAAACCAATAGATGGGTTCATAGGCCATAAGGACAAGCCATCTCTCACATTTGGGTTAACGGGTTGTATAGCCAAGGGTTATACAGAAGGCCAAATGCACAACAAGACTCAGCCACACCAAGATCCAATTGGGTTACCAGGCCCCAAGGCCAAGCCAATCTCCCTTGGTTTAACAGGATGCTAAGGAAGTGGAAAGGTAAAATGGCTAAGATAGTGGATCATCCAAGAGTTGGGACACCTCCACAAGATCTATTTGGCCTGGAATTCACGTTACCTACATCCTAACACAAGGTAGCATACCTTTCTCTGATCAACAATCCTTCAGGCTATGCCTCCCTTCTAGTGCTCTCAGGGAATGCAATAAGGATCTACCAACCACTCTTGTCTTTTCCCGAGGTTCCTCTCTAAACTAGGTTAACAAGCCCATTCCTCTTCTCTTCCACTCCTCAGTCTTGCATACAAATCAGACCCAAAACCATGGTAAACAACACAACAAACCACACTATAACTCAGTAAGACTGGATCTTCACTATACATAGGGAAAACACTGTAATGGAGGATTTCCACTAAGGGAAAGACACCAACATTGGGGGACCGTAGATAACCACTTTGTATTACAAAATCAAGTGATATCCACCGCTCCTTTTCTTAGCAAAAAAGCTAGCTTCTCTATCAGGGAGAATGATCAAAACGGTGAATGCTGAACAACAAATTAACAATCACATACAACACCACTGTTTTGCAAACAGTATAAATGCACAAAGCACATGAGCATACTAGAGAGCTCGAATGGATGGAATGAATCTCAATAGAATGAGGAACAGCCCAGAATGACCGAGGAGGAGAGAACAAAACCCAAACGCGACTTCCTCCCTAACGGACTGGGAATGCCTCATGTGCTTGCTTCTTGCAGAAGGAAAAGTGGTGCTTCCCCCAGACTGTAGACTGACGCAAACTGCAGTCTTCCATGCCCTGCACTGGCCCAGGCATTAACTGTCTCAACCACCTTTTGGAAAGAATAATTATTAAGGACAGAGGACAAAAAGGTAGATGAGATTTGCATGTGTTCTCCCATTGACATCTGGTCACACCCTATTAGCTCAGGGGGTTTGACTAACTCCCCACCCCGTCCCTTGTGAAATCATGCCCCTATCTCTTCCACGTTGCAGTCCCATAGATAGTTGTGGTATTTTATTAAATTTGTGCATTTACATGATATACCAAATGCATTGTGCTTTGACTAGCACAATAACCATAGGCATCGACTTGATCACCTATTCACAAAATACCAGATCGATGGAAGGGCCTTGGCCTTGAGCTCCATGCCATGATCTCAATACAATACATACATCATGTAAAATAAAAATGTCATGGGGTCAAAATCGGGGTGTTACATTCCCCTCCCCCTTCAATTAGCACTGTCCTTAGTGCTTACAAAATTGAACAAAAATGGTACACTAGAATTATCCTCAATGTTCTGCAGAATTGAACAAAAGTGGATGTGCCAATCGCATGGAATCCTCTAGCTCCCAGGCAGCCTCTTCAGGACTGTAGTGCTCCCATTGCACCTTTACCTGCCCTATGGCTTGGTTCTGGAGCATGGTGACCTTCTTATCGAGGATGTGCATTGGCTCAATCTGGAACTCTCCCTCGGGTTCCACCTAAATCACATCCCAATTAATCACATGGTTAGGGTCATGTACATATTTCTTAAGAAAAGATACGTCAAAAACATCCTGAGCTCTAGTGCTAGTAGGAAATGCAATTCTATATGCAACCGACACTATTCTTTCAAGCACTTCAAAAGGCCCACAATATCTAGCAGACAACTTGTCACAACTCCCAAGATTCAAAGAACTCTTCTTGGCCCTCACTCTGATATAAACATGATCCCCAACACAAAATTCTCTATTCTCTCTATGCTTATCAGCATAGCTCTTTTGCCTGTCCTGGGCTGCCTTCAGATTTTGCTTGATCTTGGCAACCTCCTGCTCCATATCCTTGAGCAATTTTGAACCAATAACAATCATGTTCACATGATCATCCCAAGTCACAGGTGTCATGCACCTTATTCCATACAAAGCTTCATATGGACTCATCTAAGGATGCTTCCTATCCATTTTTGTATGCAAATTATACCAAGTGTAGGTAGTCTTCCCACTTGGTTGGATTGTCCATCACATACATGCGAATCATGTCTTCCAGCACTTGATTCACCCTTTCCATCTGACAATCAGTCTGAGGATGGTAAACAGTGTTGAAATTGAGATTTGTACCCAAATATGCAAACAACCCCTTCCAAAAATTGGAAGTGAACTTGGCATCCCTATGAGAAACTATTGCCTTAGGAAATCCATGCAACTTGAAAATCTCCTTCATGAATATTTTTGCAATTCCATCAGTCTTATGTGTGGAATTAATAGGTATAAAATGTGTTTCCTTTGTCAACTTATCCACCACAACCATGATAGAATCATGATGTCTCCAAATCATTGGAAATCCTGTAATGAAGTCCATGGAAATAACTACCCATTTCTATTCTAGAACTGGCAAAGGATGCACCAAACCTGTTGGGTGTTGATGCTCAACCTTCACCTGCTGACATTTCATGCACCTTGAAATGTACTCAGCAATATCCTTTTTCATTCATAGCTAGAAATACTACTTTCTAGCTGTAGCAATTGTCTTATGATATCTTGGATGACCAGAATATGGAGCTTGATGGATGACCAGAATATGGAGCTTGATGGATCTCATCCATAATAACTCTCCTTAAATTTGCTACATGTGCAATATAAATTATGTTTTTGTAGGTAAGAATCCCATCTTCGTCCAATTTATATCCCTCATATTTTTTCTCAAGATTCTGTTGCTGCAATTTATCCTTGCCCTGCACATACAAATAATCTTCAGCAGTATGATTCACAATCATCTGTCTCAAATCTGATTGGCAAACACTAAGAGATGCCACATGCATTTCATGCAGTTTCCTGCTGAGTGCATCAGCCATTTTATTCTACTTCCCTTTTATGTGTTTGATTTCAAAATCAAACTCAAATAAAAACTCCAGCCATCTAGCTTGTCTAGCATTTAGTGTTGGCTGATCAAACAAATACTTTAGACCATAGAGGTTTGTCCTTAACTCAAACTTTCTACCCATCGAGTAATGCCTCCACATCTTGAGAGCATGTACTATGGCTGCAAGTTCTAAGTCATGAGTGGCATAGTTCTTCTCATGATATTTTAACTTTCTAGACTCATAACATACCACATGGTTGCCTTGCATAAGGACCCCTCCAAGTCCTTAACCGCATGCATCAGTGCACACCGCAAAGTCCTTTTCTGGGTCTGTAATTTTCAGAATGGGTGCACTTGTGAGAAGATTCTTCAACTACTGGAAGCTTCCCTCACATTTGTGTGTCCCTTCAAATCTCATCCCTTTCCTTTGCAAAGAAGTGATAGGATGTGCAACCTCAAATAATTCTTCAATGAACCTCCTATAATATCCTGCAAGTCCCATAAAAGACCTTGCATCTATCACATTCATTGGATTTTTCCAATTCATGATGAACTCAATCTTTTCAGGGGCCACAGATATTCCCTCTTCTAAGATGATGTGACCCAAATAGTGAATCCTATCCTTATAGAAGTCACACTTGCTCAACTTGGCATACAGCTTATAGTCCCTCAATAATTGCAAAACAATTCTTAGGTGTTCTTCATGCTCTTCCTCATTCCTAGAATAGATAAGAATGTCATCAAGGAAGACAAGAACAAACTTTTCCAAATACCTACTGAAAACACTATTCATAAGGCACATAAATGTAGCTAGTGCATTTGTGAGACCAAAAGGTACAAGTACAAAATCATAGTGTCCATACCCTGTTCTAAAGGATGTCTTATGATTGTCTTCATCCTTGATTCTTAGCTTATGGTAACCAGACCTTAATTCAATCTTGGAAAATACCCTTGCCCCTCTCATTTCATCGAAAAGATCATGAATTTGAGGTAAAGGATACTTGTTCTTCACTGTGAATTTTTCCAGATGTCTATAATCAATACACAATTTTAGTGTACCATCTTTCTTCTTTACAAATAGAACCGGTGCTCCCCAAGGAGACACACTTGGCCTGATATACTTTTTCTCCAACAATTCATGAAGCTGCATCTTCAGTACTAACAACTCTGGTGTGCTCATCCTATAGGGTTCCTTAGACACTGGTGTTTCTCCTGGAACGAGGTCAATGGTAAAATCAATATCCCTCTTTGGAGGAAGTCCTAGGACATCATCGGGAAAAACATCCTTGAATTACTGTAACAAATGAAAATCCTCCAACCTAGGAGTTTCATTCTCTGCTGCCTCCAAAACATGGGTTGCATATAACTGACAACCTTTCATACAGAACTTCTTCAATTGCATGGCTGAAATGTGCCTAACATAAACCAATTTTGGAATTCCTCTTACCACTCTTGGGTTTCCTTCTTTATCCATACATTCAAAATTCTTATTGTAACAGTCAAGATTTACCTTGTGAGCTTCTAACCAATATATTCCAATGAGAATGTAAAAGGAACCAATGGCAGAACATTCAGATTTGCATAAGTCACTAATCCATTCATCTCTAATGGACATTTTTCTACAATCTCACTGACCTTCCTCTTGGTTCCAGTGGCTAGTTGAACTAACCATGACTTACTATGCTTTAACTTCTTAAAAGCACAAACTTCAACAATCCTGGGGGTAATATAATTGTGAGTAGAACCAGGGTCAATCAAAACAGAGATAGATTGCTCAATAATCTTACTTGGAACCTCAACCACAATTGACTGGTGATCTGCCTGATGGTCCTCTAACGTTGCATAAATTCTAGGGATTGTTCTTGCCACCCGACCAACCATTTTAGCTTCCTGAATGTTGTAAGATGGCCTTACATACCCTTCCTCATGAGGACAGTTCCTACGCATGTGGAGTACTCCACACCTCCAACATTGGAGAGGTTCCTTGATTTCTTTAGGATCCTTTGTATTTTCCCCCATCACTTCTGTTGGCGGACTTGCAGTCTGTGACAATTTCCTTTGTTGTTGGTTCCTGATTTTGGAAGATTTGAATCCTTTCTTCCTCTGTTCAATCTTCTCATTCTTCTTTTCCTTCCAAGCCTTATGATGGTCAATATTTCCTTTGTTTTGGTCATAACAGTACTTATTCTTTTTGATAGCCTCTTCCATAGTTCTTGGCTCATCAAACTCAATTCGGACTTTGTAATACTGAGGTAATCCACTCAGAAAATGTTGGATCTTCACCTTCTCATCTTTGATGTACCTAACATATCTTAACAACTCAAAGAACTTATTGGCATATTCTTCTATTTTTTGTTGTCCCGATATCAGTTCATGAAATTCCTTAATTTTGTCATCATAATACATGTTATAGAGGTATTTATGCTTGAAGTATTTCTTGGACAGTTTCCACTTAAGTCTTCTTTCTCTGATCCTCTTTACTTGTCTGAGGTGCTCCCACCAAATGGATGCCCTTCCATTCGAATTGAAGATGGCAACCCTTGCCTTCATGTTCCCTGAATAGTCATGGACCTGGAAATACTTCTTGATCCCAAGAAGCCAAGCTTCATCTTCCTGACCAATCTTTACCTAACCATTAAAGGTAGGAGGTTTATCCTTCTTAAATTCATCTCGAGAACTGTTCATGTAGTGCCTTTTTCTCTTACTCCTGGGAAGAGAAGAACTTGATTCCCCACTGGTTTCTTCTGATTCAGATGACCCACTAGAAGTCCTCTTCCTTCTTCTTCTAGTGCTACTCTTACTTCCTTCTGGCTTTATTGTCCCATGCCCGGAGTCCATATTTCTTTATAAGTCTATCAAACTCTACAACATGGTTGCGTTCAGCTGATTCTGATCTTCTTGAGCCTTGACCAATCTTTCATTGTATGCTCTGTAACTATGCATTTCCACCTTTAGGCTTCTCATGGTGGCTACAAAATATGGAGGGGTATCCCAATATCTCCTTCCATTAGACTCGGTTTCATCATTTCCGATTCTAATATTCTCACCCATAACATCTTTTTCATGCTCATGGGGATATCATGCATCATTCCTGCTGTAGGTTCTCATGGCTTGAGTTAAAAATCACCTTTCTAACCTGCACTATGACTCTACAAAATGTGTTAATACATCATTTGTTAGATACATGATAATTTTTCAAAATAAAAAACACATTTAGCTGCAATGTTGCACCCAATAGTTCTGGAAACTATTTGCGTGGCCCATCTAGGCCAAATACTGCAACCATTGGCTCTGTTAACTGTTCAACTTGGCCCATCAAGGCCCAATGTTGCAACCCGCAGCTTTGATACCATACTGCAATGTAGTACAATGTTGGTATCAGAGGGTATTCTTATCTCTTTCTGGCCCATCCAGGCCCAATGCTGCAACTTGCAACTCTGATACCACATTGTAACGTCCCCATACCCCATAATGCGGATAATTTAATTTTTTTGCTCAAAGAACCTCTTTGTTCTTCTGATAACACCGAGTATGAACGTTAACCTATTCTCCAACCTTCATCTCAGGATTAGAACCACTATTCCAGTTGTTCCAACCTACAATTATCCATTTTGCATCCAGAATGGACATTTCTGAACTAAACTAACTTTTCTAACTTCCACCCTCCCACTTTTGACCTTCGAAATTAGAAATCTAGCAATGCAAGGTGTTCGCCTGTCACCTTTCTGATTTTCGGCTTCCAGCTATCTGCCCTCTGATTTCTGACTTCAGAAATCGGAACTCCAGCAATGTAAGGTGTTCGCCTGACACCTTTCTGATTTCCAGCTTCCGACTTCGGGAATCGGAAAGCCAACTTTCCGCAAAACTTCCAACTATCCTTCCGCTTTCTGAATTCCACTTTTCGACTTCCGCTTTCCGACTTTCAATTTCCCGACTTCCACTTTCCAACTTCAAGAATTGGAAATCCAGCTTCCTACGAAACTTCTAGCGATCCTTCCTCTTTCCAAATTTCGACTTCCCGACTTCCGCTTTTCGACTTCGGGAATCTAAAATCTAGCTTCCCGCAGAAATTCCAGCTATCCTTCTGTTTTTCGACTTACCAATTTTTGCTCTCCGGTTTCAGGAATTGGAAATCCACCTTTTCTCCTTCTCTTTTTTGTCCTTCCAACTTCCGACTTTTGACTTCCGCCTTCCACAGGCGGATTCCAAAGGTCGAAAAACACATATTTCCTTTACTTGGCTGCATTTTTTACTCTTTACCACGATTTTAGCCTCCATGAACATAAACACAATGTAGGGAAATAACACAAGGCATAAACATAGAAAAATTCATAAAACATACAAGGCATAAAAATACAATTACAGGGAGATTCCTACACATGTAAGCCTCTACTTGATCGTCAACAAGCCATCCACATGAACATGGAAATTCATCATATTCATAAGCATTCCACATAACCAGTATAGTCATTCATAAGAAAATACTTTGCATATACAAAGTAACAGAGATACTTATCTTGATGATTAAGTTGTCCCGCAACTAGCTATGTCACTGCAACGTTCCACCCAACCATAGTCCAGTGTGTTCTTTAATCTCTCAACACCACTGCCAGCCCTGAGCTGCATGTATCCCAAAAGGAACTAGGGAACAACAGACTCACACACAACCAGATATTTTAGCACCCAGTCAAGCCAACACCTAGTTGGACTTATCAGAATATCCAGCCAAGCCAACACCTAGTTGGGTTAATAGGTTGCAGGCTATCATGCCAACACTTGCATTAACGACCAACCAAATGAATAAATGGGTTCACAGGCCCCAAGGCCAAGCCATCTCTCACTATTGGGTTAACAAGATGTCCAACCAAGGGTTGTACACAAGGCCAAATGCACAACAAGACTCAACCAAACCAAGTTCCAATTGGGTAACCAAACCCCAAGGCCAAGCCAATCTCCCTTGGTTTAACAGGATGCTAAGGCAGTGGAAAGGTAAAATGGATAAGCTAGTGGCTCATACAAGATCTGGGACACCTCCCCAAGATCTATCTATCCTAGCATCCACATTACCTGCATCCCAACAGAAGCTAACATCCCTTTCTCTGCTCAACAGTCCTTCAGGTTATGCCTCCCTTCTAGTGTTATCGGGGCATGCAAAAAGGATCTATCAACCCCTCTTGTGCTTTCCTGAGATTCCTCTCTGCACTAGGTTAACAAGCCCATTACTCTTCTCTTCCACTCCTCAATATTGCATACAAATCAGACCCAAAACCAGGGTACACAACACAACAAACCACACTGTAACTCAGTAAGACAGACTCTTCACTGTACACAGGTAAAACACTGTAACCAAGGATTTCCATTGAGGGAAAGATACTAACTTTGGGGGACCACAAATAACCACTCTGCCTTACAAAATCGAGTGATCTCCACCGCTCCTTTCCTCAGCAAAGCAACTAACTTCTCTGACATGGAGAATGATCAAAATGGTGAACGCAAAACAACAGATTGACAATCACAAACAACACCACGGTTCTACAAATAGGATAAACACACAGTGCGCATGAGAAGACTGGAGAGCTCAATTGGATGGAATGGATATCGACGAAATGACGAACTTCCCAGAATGACCAAGGAGGAGAGAGAAAAAACCAAATGCGACTTCCTCCTTAACATACTGGCCACGCCTCACATGATTACTTCCCGTAGAAGCAAAAGTGCAGCTTGCCCCAAGCTGCAAACCTACATAGACTGCAGCCTTCCATGCCCTGCACTGCCCCAGGAATTAACTGTTTCAACCACCTTCTGGAAATAATAATGATTGAGGACAGAGGACAAAAAGGTAGCTGATATTTCCATGGGTTCTCCCATTGACATATGGTCACACCCTATTGGCTCAAGGGTTTTGACTAACTCCCCACCATGTTCATTATGAAATAAAGCCCCCATCTCTTTCACGTTGCAGTCCCATAGCTAGTTGTGGTATTTTATTAAATTTGTGCATTTACATGATATACAAAATGCATTGTGCTTTGACTAGGACAATAAGCATAGGCATCAACTTAATCACCTATTCACAAAATACTAGATTGATGGCAAGGCCTTGGCCTTGAGCTCCATGCCATGATCTCAATACAATACATACATCCTATACAATCAAAATGTAATGGGGTCAAAACTGGGGTGTTACAATGAGGAATAAAGAACGTGCATTGGTTAATTAGGCAAAGTATTCACACAAATCTATCAATAAGATGAATAAAATAGTCCAATAAATAGAGCAAAAAGATAAGACCCGGAAAGAGGACATTCACCAGCTTGAAATGACTGTTACACTAGCTTGTAGAAATTTTACTGATGAAGGCATCATGCCTAAGATGTTTTCAGAAACCAAATTCTTTTGACTTAGAGAATTTGCAGAGAACCTCCACAAGAGGGTTGTTGATTTGTGTTGGCTGCTATGGGCAGACCCGGGTTTACTATCATCAACCAACAACACCCCTAGATCACTGGCCCTTTCGGAGACAGACCACAAAGCGGCCTGAAGTCTCACCCGAAGAGAGTCTAATGGGTTGGCCAAGGACTCAAGTGTCTTGGACCGGGTTCCGTGGCAATCCCACTGGTGGCTCGCAGCTCCCCTAGCTGCAGTCTCTCCTCTGCGCATCGCGCGATCTCCTGCTCGCGTCGTGCGATTTCCTCGTCTCGCGGCTCTCCTAGCCGCAGGATATTCCTTTATACTGCCGCGTGATCCTTTCCTGTGGCACGCACTTCCTTCCTCCCGTGATATCTTCAACCTTATCGAATCGCCGCGCACGGTGCGACACGCAGTTCCCACCCAATGCTAAGTCCTTCACCTGCGGTATCGCGCACTGCAGCTTCTCTGCCGGTGCGGTATCACCTCTCTGTGATATCCTACCTCCGCGGTTTAGCGCACTTAGCGTTGCTCGTGTCGACGTGCAAGACTCAACATACAAGGCTATTCAATACAGCAATAGAGACTGTTGTACACAATGCATAAACGAACCACAGACAGCCTGCCAAGATATTAACCTATTTATATATCCTTCTATATTGCAGTGAACTGATTAACACATTCATTCATTAACTGTAAACAAAGTCCATGAACTGACTGAGACATGCATAAGTAAACATAACACATAAACCAATCGCATAACACTGATTTTAATGTGGTTCACCTCCAGGATGGAAGTTATGTCCACAGAACTGTGTTTTTATTATAGCTCAGGGGAAGGTAAAACACAGTTCTGCTGCACTGCATATGCAGCTTAAGATATTCTCTCTTAGATCTCTTTTCTCTCTATATTGCTCTCCTACAATATACTCTTCCCTCTCTGTCGATCCATGCGGATCTTTACATATATGTTCTATAAGCCAGCTACTGGCTACCGTAAGATTGCTACCGCTAATAACAGAACCAGAGCTAGGATTTTACAACAGTCTAATAATCTGCAAAACGCTACCAACAAAATGACTAGCTAGTTCTTCAACCCGCCAACCAACTAACCACCCCTTTTACAATACAAAATACATTCTTATATAGGCAGCTTGAAGGTCGTGCCATTACAACACTGTGGGCTTGTCCCAACAGTAACCCAAAACCTAACTTAGTGACACTCGGCCATATCTGTACTTGAGGTAGCCGCTTTCCGTCACACCACAGCTCTCTGCAGTCTTCCATGCTTCCCAGCACTAATCATGGGTACTATGCACCGCTTCGCTTTTTTGTCCTTCGCCTTCAATGCTTCAGCCTCGTCGCTCCTTCTCCTTTATGAGGGTCGCTGAGCCCTCCTGTCTTCCGCCGCTGCCTTCAATGCAGTGGTTGAGCTCTCTCTTCTCGGCCGCTCAGGTACTGTTGCCTTCTTGACTTTTCTATCTTTAAAAGTCATGGTTTCCAGCTCTGCTCTCCAGCTGGAAACGTGCTACGGCGTCGTAGCTCTGTCTTAACTTATTTCCTCCAAAACTTATCTTTCCGCCAAAACTAGCAGCTTCTTTTGTAGCTGCGGGACCCTGCTCCAACAATTTGGAATTACAAGTAAAACCCACTACACCTCCAGAGGTACTGGAAGAAAGAAGAAAAGCAGCAATTGATGCTGTGACGAGGATAGAATAAGCAGAGGCACTTGGTGCCAAGGAGGTTAAGCAAGTTTCTTAGTCATGGGAAGTTTTGATTGACGATGAAGAACTAGAACAAGTAGGAGAACAACTGCGTACTGTCGAGGTAGAAGTTAGCCATCTGAAAAATGAAGTTAAGAAGATGTTGATAGCAGAGAAAATGGCCAAGGTTGTTGACATAAATAAACTACAACAGCAAGTCGCAAAATTGTGAACACAGAAGCAACAGAGAACTGGCAGGGTCGCAAAGTTATAAGCAGAGGTAGAAAAATTTACAGGTATCATTCAACTTGTATATGAAAAATTGCGACAAGTTTTGGGGTTGACAGGACTTATAACTTCATAACACCCCAGTTCTGAACTTATGGAAAACTTGAAGAAAACAGAAGGAGAAGTGTGACATGAGACTAAACAAGTAGTGAAAATATTCCAAGATTTTCAAAGCAAGGTTGCAATCATGGAAGCTTCAAACTAATGTAGCTCAGGATGATCCATGGGTGAGTGTTGGGGGAATGTTTTCCTTAATAAAAGTTAGACAAAATTCTCCCATAATTATGTTCCATAAAATAAAGGTTTTGGTCACAAGATAAGAAGGAGTTACGATGGAAGGAGTTGCGACAGAAGGAGTTGCGACAGGAGCATTCACAACATAAGAAGAATAAAGCACTCGAAAAGCAGAGTTTGACTAATTGTGGAAAGAGTTAGTTAGACTAAAAGCTTGCTTTTAGTAATAAATTTTGATTGTATTTTTGGGCCAATAGTGCCTATTTTTAGATGTAACTGAATGTATTGAAATAGAAATACAGTCTATCAATTGACAATTGTGATTCGATTGACGGTTGGATCAATATTTGTAAAATCTTATTAAAGCACAAACCCAAGATTTGTGCAAGTTGATCAAGGTTAGCCAGTCAAAGAGAGGAATATTCTTGATCCAACTTGTGTGTGGATCAACGATTCATAGAAGAAGAGAAGAAATACATAAGCCAAAACCAGAGAGCATGAAATGAGAGAAATATGTGTTAATTGTAAAGAATATCTAAAAAAGAGACTACAAGCTGAATGCGTAGACCAAAGGTGCTAACCTATTTCTCATTCCAGATGAAGAGCACCTTTATTTTTTCCTAGATGGGTTTCCACGTTACATCTTGTCCCTTTGTGTTTAATGTGTGTTTTGTGTCGAGTGCCTAATTGATATATATGAGCTTATATGAATGTGTCGCACATGCTTAAAGGTGAATGAACTTTTACTTGTTTCGCATATTGAATATGTGTTAATGCTTTATGATTAAGGTTGTAATTATGTTGACGACAATGGATAATTATCATGTATGAATAGATAAGAACACACATTTAATTCTGGTTTTAGTTAAGTGAATTGGTCTTATTGTAAGGAATAAATCACCGACATAATTGCAGAAGCCTAGTTCTGGCAGTTCCCAATAGATATCTCGGGTGAAACTTCATCTGCGTCATAGGTGTTGCTGACAGAGTCTTCCTCAGTCGAGCCAATATCTTAGGCATTTTTTATGATCGAGGAATATGAACCTAGGTCGACCGAAAGTATGCCAACATATAGGGTTTCTGTAAAGTATGGTTGTATATGGCCTGTGTGAATGTACATGGATTCCTAGGAAGTGCATAGGAATCAACTTCAGAAAAGTTAAGTGACGTTAGGGTCTCAAAACCCCTAGGGGAGAGAAAAAGTTGAAGGCTTTCCAAATGGAGCAAGGATCTTACAAATTTCCTAGAGAAGGGAATAGATATGACCAAAAATATGTTAATTGGACAATTCATGCATCATATAGACCAATGGTTACACAAGAGAAGAGAAACCACATACTAACCCCGTGATACCACCATGGTTGGTAAACCTCAATTCTACAGTATGCCATGCAAGCATGAGCATGATAAATACAAGTATTAAATGCTAAATTTTATTGCACTGACAAAGGCAATATTATCGTACACCTTTCAAACAATGCAAAATATTTAGATTATTCAAAGGTATGTTCTATTTTTAATTTCTTCTAATATCTCTAATGATAAAAATTGTTCAATCAAACCTTTTAAATCAATGAAAATGTGACAAATATTAAAATATTTTAATTAAAAAATTAAAATTTAATACAAAATTTCACTTTAACTTTATAAAACTTTATAAATATTCAAAAAAAAATTCACATGAAAAAGACAACATCATATTAATAAAGTTGTGTCATAAAAGACAGCTACATCGAGCAAAAAGAATTTGCAAAATGACCATTAAACTTATGATCTTAACCAAAGTCGCATAAACTGCAATCTCGCCACTTAACAGTTAGAAAGTAACTAAATTGAAGTTAACAGTGTATCGAAAGGTTCCAACAAAGATGGAAAATGACATCAACCAAAAACTTCCCCAAAGGAAAATGACACAAAACGTGCCACTCCAAAAAACATATGACTAGTTTAAAGACTGCAATTTAGAAACAGGTCACAGTTCCTTCACAGATCAATGATCCCAATGAATACCTTTTCCAAAAGAGAACTCCAGAACGACTCCTAATGGCTAGCTTCGACAAGGAATCAACCAGAGTATTGAATTCAAGGTACACATGAGCAACTGAAATATATGGTCATGAATCCAGAAGAGCATGAGTCCTCCAAAGCCATTGCTGAAGAGAAATAGAACGAAATGAACCCCGCTTGTTGTCCCACTCAGAAATTAGCATAGAGTTCCCAAAGATGCACTGCAACACGATACCACGCAGATCCGCAAAGTATAGAAGTCCCCACAGTGCCAGAAGTTCGACATGATTGTCAAAACCCAAGCCAACATTCAAGTAACAATGGAAGCATATATTCCTCGACAGCTTTAAGACCATACCGGCACCACAATTTCCTTCGAGTGCTACGCCATCAAATAGACCGATAGACTCGTCCATAATAGGGTCAGGGTAACTGATAGTCCAAGAAATAATCCTTTGATCCTGACGATCGACCGATGAGCAAGTGGAGAGTACGCCATTGATAACAACGTCCCTGTTGAAGGGAAGGGCTTGAAACATTAGTCAATTGCGACCACACCAAATGAGCCACATAAAAAGCATAGCCTATTCTATATTTAGGACCGGGTGATCAGTAACTTTTTTGAGAAAGTCATTAGAGGAAATTTGAGGTCCAAAATGGGCCTCCTAAGGAAAATAATAAAATAATATTTATTAATTTTGGAGGAAGAAAGAAAAAAAATACTTTTTTGTTCGTATTTTCGACATATCTCCCAGTGTTTTACTAAAATTTTGAGAAGGAGAGCTCGTTGGATGCATAAGTAAATTCCGCATCCAACGAGGCCTCCTAATCGAAATTTCAGTAAAAACACAGGGAGATATGTCGAAAATACGAACAAAAAAGTGGTTTTCTTATGACAAATATGTCAATTCAACCATTATGGTTGACTCATTTTATTGAAATTATATAAGTTCTTGAATTCCAACTCACAAGAATTTATTGTTGGCGTGTTTTCTTATAAGGCCCATTTTAGACCCCAAATTTCCTTTAATGTCCACACAGGACACGTGGAGCCATGCCCACACACACCTGATATGTGCACATATAACCAGCCACAGTTCACAAACCATGGAACATTCACAGAAAAGGTGATTGGTCGACTTGCTGGAAACTTTACAAAGTATAAATCGACCTGGGCCATGAAAACCCCGATGCTGAAGCATATCCCACGTAAGGATTTTATGGTTAAGTGAGAGCCACGTAAAACACTTTACCTTTTGTTGTGCCTTAAACTCCCAAATTGTCGAATGCCACCATACCTGCTGAAAAGTCATGTACTTAACCAAAAGGGTAGAATATGCTGAGCTAGCTAAAACAATACCACTCTGCTTGTCCCCATGCCAAATCAGGTGATCCTGATCCTCCGAAAGAAATATACCTGCCACCGGAAGACCAGCTGTGTAAATATCCCATTCTACAACGTCATGAGGATCAAGCCCCAAGGATTCACCTGAGAGCCACTATGGAAATGCAGCCTCATTACCAGCCCATGCCTGATTTAAAACGTAGATATTTCGATCATGAAGTTCGGTCAAAAGAGAATAAGACAATTTCCACTGAGGGGCCCCAACCAACTTGTCCAAACCAAAATTAATACTGGATCCACCTCCCACTTTCCACCTAAGAGGTTCAAGAATACATGGTAGAGCTGAACAAAGGAAGTTCCAAATCGACGAGGGATATCAAGATTTTAACTTACCCGCACGCAGCCACAACGAGAGTGAAATTCGCTTCATATATTTGGCATTAATAATATCGTCCCACAGGTCGATCTTACAAACACCATGCCACATGCTCTTAGCACAAAGGGCAAGGTTAAAGAGACCTAGTTGCTTGAAACGCCACCCACCCCAAGATTTTGGAAGGGACAAAGATTCCCAGTCAGCAAGGTGAAATTTACTTGTCTCACTCAAACCCTACCAGAGAAAATGGAAAAAGAGTCTGCGAAGAGAAATCAAGATGCTCGTCGGAACCCTAAAGAGTGACATCTAGTAAATAGGAATAAACTGGAGAACCACAAGAACCAATGTTTTACGACCCCCCAAGGAAAGCCACCTGGAAGATCAACGACTCATCCTCCAATGAACTTTCTTTAACAACCAACTCCAATATGATACCATATAATAGTTAGGTTTCATATAGAAACCTAGATACTTAAAGCCGCTAACCATGGATTCACTCGAAATCTCAAATAATTGAGTGATATTAGCTATTGCCACCTCCTCTACACTCCAATCTTTGAAGCATGACTTGTGAACAATTATGGACGTCCCAGGTGCTTTACAGAAAAGATCAGTAAGACATTTGATACAACGCCACTCCTCAATACAGCCAGATCCAAATATAATGATGTCGTCAACGAATAAAGTGAGTTAAATAAATAGGCCCAACAACTTTAACTCCCTTAATTAAACCATCAACCCTGGCTTTTTGAAGAAGTAAACAGAGACCTTCGATAACCAACAAGAAGAGATAGGGCGAGAGAGGACACCCTTGCCTCAAACCCCTAGACCCTTGGAAAAAAGTAGTCGAAGACCCATTGACCAACACAGCAAAAGAAGTCAAGTTTACATAGGACATAATCAGCCGCACAATAATCAGTGGAAGACCAATCTGAACAAGTATTAGATGGAGGAAAGACCGATCAACTTTATTGTAGGCCTTTTCTAGGTCCAATTTCAGTATCATCGCCGACAAATTTTTTAACTTAATATAATTAAGGGTTTCTTGAACAATGCCAGCCGCATCCATGATTTGTTTGCCTGGTAGGAACCCGAACAGTTCGACAGAAATGGACCTCCCCAGAACCTCTTTCATATGCCCAACAATAATCTTCGTTATTTTTTTATATACCAGGTTACATAAATCAATGGGACGATACTTCGAGAAGGACAAAGGACGATCAGTTTTGGGAATCAAAGTGATGTAAGTTGCGTTTAAGCTTACCGGAATAGTACCTGCAACCCGTGAATCTTCAATGGCAGCCACCAACTCTCCACCCACCAAGTTGAAAAAATGCAAATAGAATTCCATAGTCCATCCATCCGGTCCCGGACACTTATCTTTGGCACAAGCTTTCAATGAGCCCTCAACCTCTGATAAACCAATCGGACCACCCACCATCGTCTGGTCCTCCTCCTTAAAAAATAGTGGCATATTTTTAAGAATCGCCAGCTGGTCATTTATATTGTGATTCATATGTTCCTAATAAATATTGGAAAAGAAGGACACTACCCCCTTCTTAATAGTATTATGATCACAAACCATCTCGCCACCTTCCACCTAGTTTCCTAGATGGTATTCGTGATCCTCTTCTTATTTACGAATTGATGGAAATATCTCGTATTCTCATTCCCCGCACGTAGCCAAATGGCCCAAATTTTTTGCCTGAGAGACTATTCCTTCAGGAGAAGGATCTTATGCTTCTAGACCAGTAAATCTTGAATTTTCTTCGAGCGAATAGAAAATGATAAATCACCCCCATTGTCAATTTCCAACAAAGCGATATCTTTTTTGATGACCGGCAATGATTGATCAGCCCTTTCCTTAGCATCACGTTCCCAGGACCGAACCAAGGGCCGCAAATTCCCAAGTTTAAACAAAAGAGTCTGCATCAGAGAGAGATGTGTCCGCACTGCCTTTTGCAGTAGCCCCCATTGAGTATTAACAAGAATATTGAAGTCAACATTCTCAAGCCACACAAGATTAAATTTGAAGGGATACCGAGGAAAATCAAAATCAAAATCAATCCACAGTATAATAATGTTATGATCCGAGGAGCCTGTCGAATATTTCCAACTGCGAAAATGACCCATACTCTCACATAAGGACTCTGCCATAAAGAAATGATCAAGTCTTTTGGAAATTCCCGCAGAACCACAATGACCATTGGACCAGGTCGACGAGATGACATTCAGAGTAATATCCACTAAGCTCACATTGTCAAAAATAGAATGAAAGTAATCAGAAAGAGGATCATGAGCATGATGTGAACCCCATACCTCCTCGGTAGACCAAGTGAAATTAAGGTCCCCCGCCACAATGAGATTAGGTAACGAGAACAAGCTTGATTGCACCACCGGATCCCAGAACAAATCCCTCTGTGAGTAGGCACCACAAATGTTTAAAAGGTGGATCGACGCATCAAAACTTAAAAGTTTCCCTTTAAGTAATAAGCATGCACAAGTATCATAGGCCCAAAAATTAGCCAAACACGGGTTCCATGCCACCAAGCACCCACCAAAATGACCAACTGAGTCCATCGCGCTAACAAGCCAACCAAGCCTAAGACGAAGAAAATAATTACAAGTATTAAGAGCAGACAACACGGTCTCTTGTAGAAAAAACACCCCAGGACAAACAGAATCAAGTAATCGCTTGAAGGTGGTGCGTTTCAGTCCCCTGCCCAGCCCACAAATGTTGAAGGATAGAAGATTCATAAGGGAACAACGAGAAGGGCTGCACAAGCTCTAAGTGCCCTATGAGAAGTGGGATCAGAAACAGCAGGTAAACCCCTCGAAGAGAGACGTGCTATGTCAGGTCCCCACCCCTCTACTTGGAGGAAAGGACGCGACTACTAGCTAACTTTTTGGGCCAATGTAAGCCCCGTGAACACAATATAAAATGCAATGAAAGGAAATACATATGAATATGAATTCATTAATCAACGGAAGCAATTCATTCATTCACAACATTTAACATGTTCATCTGAATTATAAAATAAAACACAGTTGCAAGGATTTAAACACAAGAGATACTTATCTTATGAAGAAGCTTCCCTGCAACCAGTTACGCCGCTGCAACGTTCCACCCAACCATAGGCCAATGTGCTCATCAATATCTTAGCAACAATGCCACCCCCGAGTTGGGCATTATTTCCACAAAGAATAAGGGGAACACTAGCAGGATCACACGTAGCTGAGGATACACAAAACTCATCCAAGCCAAACAAAAGAGTTAGGTTTATCAGGCTACACAGGAGCTGGAAAGGATGACTTCTAAGCTAGTGAGCTCAACCAAAGAGCTATGGACACCTGCACCAGAACTAGCCTAACTTCTAAAACATCTACACGCCCAACACAAGGAAGCATCCCCTTCTCTGCTATATAGCCCCTCGGGCTATGCCTTCCCTTCCAATGCTGTTCAGGGGGTGTAAAGAAGAATTCCAACCCTCTAGCTCTGTCTGTGAGGCTCCTACACACACTAGTTTTTCCAAGTAAGCTCATACCCCATTTCCACTCCAAAGACAATCCAAAGACCAACAACCATATACACACACAATAACAACTCTGGGACTAAAGGGAAAACACCGCAGAGACCAAAATCGGGTATGGAAAATGGGTAAAAACAACTCAGACTGTGAAAATCGATTTCCAGAGTCGTTTATGGCCCTAACATGGCCAAAACGACTTACAACATCCCAAAAATTTGTGGAGGAGATACAACGATCTCCCAACCTGTGTAAAATGAATATCATGGCCCTCTTCCCACGTGAAGGAATTCAAACACACAGACAAAATTAGGAAAGGAGAATGCAGAATGCAAATGCCCTATGGTCAACTCTCTGCCTATGTGTAAGGAAGGAAACGACCCCAAATGTGAAGGAAAATCACACACCAGACCCGGTCGTGAAAGGAAAATGCAAAACGCCAATTTCTGCCTACGGCCAAGCTTCCTCTTGCATGAGTGTGGAATGTCGTTCTCTACCCACATGAGGAGCTAGATGCAACCTTCCTCTTTGGGGCATGTGTGTGGTAAAAGGACTGACAGTCCTGCGAGAGATGACGACTGCCCATGCATTCGTCCCCCAAGGGCAATAACTACCCAACCAACTCATGGGGAATCAATTTGGGTTGGTGAATAATACAAGGGAAGGTAGTTGGTTTAGATGGGTTCTCCTCTTGACACATGGATTTTCCCCAATGGCCCCAAAGGTTAAACATCTCCCCCCCTTATCCTTAGGAATCATGCCCCCATCTCTTTTAATGTTGCATTGACATAGCTGGTTGTGGGTATTTTAATTAAAATGTATATGTACATGGTGTCCATAATTATAATGTGCCTGGCTAGCACAAAATAGCATCAACATTGATTTTAATCGCCGAAACATAAAACGATAATTCAATGGTGGGGATTTTTCCCTTTGCTCCACACCATGATTAATTACAATATATACATCATATACATTTAATGCAAACGGGGTAAAAAATAGGGTGTTACATTCCCCTCCCCCTTCAACAGCATTGTCCTTAGTGCTTTAAAAAATTGAACAAAAATGCTACACTGGCATTGCCTCAGTGCTCTACAGAATTGAACAAAAATGGATGTGCCAATCACATGGCATCCTCCAGCTCCCACGTAGCATCTTCATGATCGTAGTGCTCCCATTTCACCTTTACCTGCCCTATGGCCCGGTTCCGGAGCATTATGACCTTCCTGTCGAGGATGCGCATTGGCTCGATTTGGAACTCTCCCTCGGGTTCCACCTGAATCACATCCCAATTTATCACATGGTTAGGATCATGTACATATTTCTTAAGCAAAGAAACATGAAAAACATTATTAGCTCTAGTGCTAGCAGGCAATGCAAGTCTATATGCAACTGGACATATTCTTTCAAGCACTTCAAACGGCCCACAATATCTAGGTGATAGCTTGGCACAACTTCCAAGCTTCAAGGAAATCTTCTTTTCCCTCACTCTGAGGTAAACATGATCCCCAACAATGAACTCTCTGTGCACCCTATGCTTATCTGCATAGCTTTTCTGTCTGTCCTGGGCTACTTTCAGATTCTGCCTGATCTTTACAACCTCTTGCTCCATCTCCTTGAGCAATTTAGGCCCAAGCACAAGCGTGTTCACTGGATTATCCCAAGTCACTGGTGTCCTACACCTCCTTCCATAAAAAGCTTCATATGGACTCATCCCCAAGGATGCTTGTTGTCCATTGTTATATGCAAACTCTTACACCGAGTGTAAGTAATCTTCCCACTTGGTTGGTTTGTCCATCACATACATGCGAAGCATGTCTTCAAGCACTTGATTCACTCTCTCCATCTTCCCATTAGTCTGAGGATGGTAGATATTGCTGAAGTTTAGCTTTGTACCCAAATCTGCAAACAAACCCTTCCAGAAATTGGAAGTGAACTTGACATCTCTGTTAGAGACTATTGCCTTAGGTAATCCAAGCAATTTTAAAATCTCTTTCATGAATATCTTTGCAATGTCACTAATCTTATGCGTATACTTAACTGGTATGAAATGTGTTGCCTTTGTCAACTTGTCCACCACAACTATGATGGAATCATGTTGTCTCAAAGTCATTGGCAATCATGTAATAAAATCCATGGAAATAGCTTCCCATTTCCATTCTGGAACTAGCAAAGGCTGCAACAAACCTGCAGGGTGTTGATGCTCAACCTTTACCTGCTAACATTTCATGCACCTTGAAATGTACTCAGGCATGTCCTTTTTCATTCCTGTCCAAAAATACTGCTTTCTAGTTGTAGCAATCGTCTTCTGATATCCTGGGTGACCAGAATATTGATCCTGGTGGATCTCATCCATAACCCTTCTCCTCAGATCTGCTACATTTGGAATATAGACTCTATTCTTATAAGTAAGAAGTCCATCTTCTTCCAATTTATATCCCTCATACCTCTTCTCATGACTTTGCTGCTGCAATTTGTCTTTTACCTGCTCATACAATTCATCTCTAGCAGTATGATTAAAAATCTACTGCCTCAAATCTGACTGACAAATACTAAGAGATGCCACATGCATTTCCTTCACCTTCCCGTTGAGTACATCAACTACCTTATTCTCTTTTCCTTTTATCTGTTTGATTTCAAAATCAAACTCACATAAAAAATCCATCCATCTCGCTTGCCTATCATTTAGAGTAGGCTGATCAAATAAATACTTCAAACCACAATGGTTTGTCCTTAGCTCAAATCTTCTTCCCATCAAGTAATGCCTCCACATCTTGAGAGCATGTACTATGGTTGCAAGCTCTAGATCATGAGTGGCATAGTTCTTCTCATGCTCCTTCAGCTTTCTTGACTCATAACATATCACGTGGTTGTATTGCATAAGGACTCCTGCAATCCCTTGTTCTCATGCATCAGTACACACCACAAAATCCTTTTATGGGTCTGCAATATTCAAGTCCAGTGCACTTGTGAGAAGATTCTTCAACTGCTGGAAGCTTTCTTCACACCTCGATGTCCATTCGAAATTTATTCCCTTCTTTTGCAAAGAAGTGATTGGATGTGCAACCTTGGAGAATCCTTCAATGAATCTCCTATAGTGTCCTGCAAGTCCCATAAAAAATCTTACATCTGTCACATTTCTTGGATAAGGCCAATTCATAATGGCCTCAATCTTCTCAGGGTCTACAGATATGCCCTCATCTGAGATAATGTGACCCAAATAATGAATCCTATCTCTATAGAAGTCACACTTGCTCAACTTTGCATACAACTTATGCTCCCTGAGCAATTGCAATGTAAACCTCATATTCTCTTCATGCTCTTCCTCATTCTTAGAATAAATAAGAATTTCATCAAGGAAAACAAGAACAAACTTGTCCAAACACTTGCTGAAGACACTATTCATAAGGAACATAAATGTAGCTGGTGCATTTGTGAGACCAAATGGTACCACTACAAACTCATAATGTCCATACCTTGTTCTGAAGGTTGTCTTATGAATGTCTTCATCCTTGATTCTTACCTAATGGTAACCAAACCTCAAGTCAATCTTGGAAAATACCTTTGCTCCTCTCATTTGATCAAAGAGGTCATCAATCCTAGGCAAAGGGTATTTTTTCTTTACGGTGACTTTGTTCAACTTTATGTAATCAATACACAACTTGAGGTTACCATCTTTCTTCTTCACGAATAGAACTGGTGCTCCCCAAGGAGACACACTCGGCCTGATATACTTCTTCTCCAACAAATCTTGTAGTTGTGTCTTTAACTCTAGCATTTCTGGTGTACTCATCTTGTAGGGTGTCTTGGACATTGGTGCTACTCCTGGCACAATTTCAATTATGAAATCAATGTCCCTCTTTGGAGGAAGCCTTGGAATATCATCAGGAAACACATCCCTGAATTCCTGCAACACATGAACGCCCTCCAACCTTGGAGTTTCATTCTCCGTTCCCTCCAAAATATGAGCTGCATACAACT
Organism: Pseudotsuga menziesii; assembly: GCA_001517045.1. Lineage (NCBI taxonomy): Eukaryota > Viridiplantae > Streptophyta > Pinopsida > Pinales > Pinaceae > Pseudotsuga > Pseudotsuga menziesii. Next base: position 96,169 of record LPNX011222269.1, read on the forward strand.
GGAAACCTTTCCTATAGAACTTATTTAACTACATTGCTAAAACCTGCCTCACAGAAATCACCTTTGGAATGCCTTTCACAATCCTTGGGTTCCCTTCTTCATCCATGCATTCAAAAGTCTTATTGTAACAGTCAAGCCTTACCTTGTGAACTTCTAACCAATCCATTCCAATGAGAACATCATAGGACCCAAGTGGTAGAACATTCAGATCTACACAAGTGACCAATCCATTCATAACCAATGGACATTTCTCTACCACTTCACTCACCTTCCTCTTAGTTCCAGTGGCTAGCTGTACTAACCAAGATTTTCTATGCTTTACTTTGTTAAAATCACAAATCTCCACTACTCTAGGAGTAATGTAACTGTGAGTAGAACCAGGGTCAATCAAAATAGAAACAGATTGCTCAATAATCTTACCTACAACTTCAACATGGGGGTGTCACCTAGGGACCAATATGATATCACATCTGTTCATATTGGGGGGGTTAAAATTAAAAAATTAAAAAACAATATATTGGGGGTATATTAGGGGTAACTAGGGTTTTTTTTTAACTATTTAAATATCCAATATGCTGGGGTATGTTTTATTCAACATTTTTGCCCGCGCTGTTCACCAGTCCTCCAAGCCTGCTAGGTGCCTACGAGATTCTTCTGCTTGTGGTCTGAGTGCACCTGCACCAAGCCGAGGTGCCTACGAGCTAGGTTTGCTTGTGGTCTGAGTGCACCTGCATGTGTTGCATATATTTTTCAACTCGTTTTCTCCATCGTTTTACTGAGTTTTCTGGATAACAAGGGCGTGTTGCTCCTTGGGTTTTCTGTGGGTTTTCTCCACGTTTTCTCCATCGTGTGGCTAGATAACAGGGCGTTTTTTCAAATCGGAACAGTGGTAGCAGTGTTTTTTGGAAAATGAGGGCGTGTTGCTTCTTGGGTTTTCTGTGGGTTTTCTCCATCATGTGGCTGGATAACAGGGCGTTTTTTCAAATCAGAGCAGTGGTAGCAGTTTTTTCTGGAAAACGAGGGTGTTTTGCTCCTTGGGTTTTCTGTGGGTTTTCTCCACGTTTTCTCCATCGTGTTTTCTAGCTGGATAACAGGGCGTTTTTTCAGCAGCATTGCAGTGGTAGCAGTGTTTTCTAAGGACGTTTATTCACTGTTTTGTGGTGGGTTTCTCTAGTGCTGGAGGAGGCACATTGGAGAGCCATTGCATAGCATTCTTGGAGGTAAGCTGTAGTGTGTTTAATATTTGATGAAAAATGCCTATGGTCAGGGGCCGTTTAGTGGACTTGATATTTCAATTCATACTTCACTTGCCCTCCCTACAGGTTCCAGTATTTACATGTAAGTTAAGCCCTAATGATTCTATCGTATTCAATATGAGAAAAGGTTATGGTAATAGAGAAGTCAAATCATTGTTACCCTTATTCATTTTATTCCAATAGAACACTAGCTTAATGGGATTAGTAGTTCTAGTTTCAACAGGCGTACATAGTGATTACGAGTTCTACATGCTTACTCTGATTACTGATGCTGAGTAACACGATTGATGTTATCATTGCCCTCCCTACAGGTTCCAGTATTTACATGTAAGTTAAGCCCTAATGATTCTATCGTATTCAATATGAGAAAAGGTTATGGTAATAGAGAAGTCAAATCATTGTTACCCTTATTCATTTTATTCCAATAGAACACTAGCTTAATGGGATTAGTAGTTCTAGTTTCAACAGGTGGACATAGTGATTACGAGTTCTACATGCTTACTCTGATTACTGATGCCGAGTAACACGATTGATGTTATCATTTCCCTCTTTGACCTGGTTTATAGGGGCACTCTTTGGTACATATTGAGCTTGGATCAAACAGAAACATAATAGCAGTTGCTTTGGAAAATCTGAAAGTAAGTCCATGTGTACATGCATTTGCTCAATGGATGGTTTGAAATGTGGATCGCTTTTAGGCTTTTTGCATAAAATCCAATTTTATGTTTGTCTGAATTACATGTTTTTTAAAGGCATCAAGTCTGGCTGCAATGTAAATTGATTTTGCTTTAGCTTATATGTAAGTTTAGAATCCAGTTAAAAGGCTTGATACACTTAATTTTTTAATAAGGTTGTGGATGAAGGAAAAAGAGACAACGTGAAGAGTGATCAAATAATTTATGCTACACCATTACATATTATATCAAAGCTGGACGTTGTTAATCACAAGTTTCCATTAGAGCTGCAGAAATATTTTCGTAGCTGTTGGTGGCAATGAATCAAGGAACTGTCTTCCCTAGATGGCAGCCAATGATTGCTTTGGGATTAGCCGTGGAAATCATTTGTGTGCATTCATTTTTTTATCTGAATTTATACAACAAATTGACTGGTTGGTGCATGGTCACATTGGTGTTTACCCAAATTTATACAGTACATTGATTGTCTAGAGCATCGGTGTGTCTGTCCTTCTTAGAGTCTCTCTTAATATCAGTGACTTGCATAGATTTAATATCATATATAGGTCAACATAACTAGAGATTTTGTTTATCTCCACATTTATTGAATAATTAAAAACATAAAAACAATATAGTATGGATGAATGAAGTTGATTTGGAGAATGCAAACAAAATAATAGGAGATATTATATATAAGCATGCATTAACAGGAGCTATTACATATAAGCATGCATTCCAGGACCTTGGACTATTGAGCTATTATATATGAGGAAAGGGAAGAATATATATTCCTAATAATATATTTTTTCACATTTCAAGTTGACTCAGTGGAGAAGTTGGATCCATTGATGTAAGCATGCAGTGACCTTGGAGTAGCTACTAAACAAAAAAATATTTATGAAGTAGGCATTATTCCTCTATTTTCCTGGTACCATCAGGTATTGTGTTGTTTCCACAGGAAATGCCAACAGTTATGAAAATCATACAAGTATAACCATAGGGCTGTTCAAAACCAAATAGATCTACTAGGACAAGTTTGCAGTCAGATTTAGTGCTCTTCTTGCCCATATTTACTATTGAAAAACATCCTTGTTTTGCTGCCAATCTGCTACTAGTTTACAGGCCTCCATAAATGTAAGAAGTTATGCTGTAGATGGGTATTTGTAGGCTTTGAGTCTTCCATAAATCCAAGGAATAACACACTTATAGACATGTCTAAAAAGGCATCATCAGTCTGCTCTGTCACTGCTATTTTGTCCAAAATTTTCTGGAGCAAAACCTAAAAACATCCTTGTAGCTGCTGCCCTTAATGTCCTCTCTACAATGTGCCACATTTAGTATTTCCTGCCCAGACTACTATCTTCAAAATGACAGTCAACTCTATTCTGCTAGTATGAGTGATGAATTAGGGTTCCATAATACATACTTGAATTACATCCTAAACTCTAGAAAGAGGCTTACAATGCCATCATATCCACATAAGTTAGCCAAATGCTCAGGGACAAGGGTGCCGTCCAAATCATCCCTCAAACATCAAGTATTGTGTTGTTTCCATGTTTTTCAATGTTAAGTTTCCATACCATACCATGTTTTTCTCTCCATGGAATGTTTAGTTTCAGATAGTCTTGATTTCTTATTTCATCCTCTAGAGTCTAGGTTGATATTGGCCATGTAGATTGCTACTTCCTCTTAGGGTTTCTTTTCTGTAGCACTTGTGTAAGTGGATTTTCAGCTCCTTCCTATCCATGGGGCAACTTACTTCCACTATATTCCAGCTGTCAAACCACATCTTACATTGCAGTTCCTTAGTGTTTTTTGTTCTGCCTTCTTGATGAATCTTGTTGGATATCCTTTTGCCTACCATGCCTACCACATTTTGTCTGTATAATTATTAATATTAGTTTATTTATTGCTTTGATTCCTATTGGGTATAAATCCATTTATGCTAGAAGTATCTCATATAGAGTGCTTACCTTTATTCTAAGGAAGGCTGTTGCCAATTGTTTCCAGTATCTGCATCCTTTCAATTCATTCCATGTGTTTTCAGTTATGCTTGGACCCCATATCTTGCACTCATATAGAAGCATCGGTTCTATGGGTGCTTGGAAGAGGAAGAATAATGTTTGCCAATCCATAATACACACATACACACATATTTCTAGGTAATATATCCTAAGGAAAATCTCTGAGCACTTGCCCTCATTTTGAGGATGGTACCCAAGGTAAACACTGCATTCTTTAGGGCATAAGGCCATGTCAACAACATGGCTTGGAGCTATTACAACAATATAATCATTATGAGCTCAACATGTCACCTGCAGGAATAGAATCTATGTGGGGAGGATAACACTCCATCCCACAACCACTTGGGCTAGACCCAATTGACCTTGCTAATCCTAGTTCTATGTTGTCTTGTATATGTTTTGAAGTAAGAAGTATTGGAATTTCTTTATAGGAAAATTAATGCAAATTTAGAAATTCCACCTCAACCTTGAGGTTTCTTGGATGAGTTTGCAATGTTAAATTACATCAGCATATACTTCACTTCTTTTTAACCAAATACACTAGGCAACCCAAGAAAGGAAATACTGAGCAAGAGTACCTCAATGGAAAAAAATTCCCGCCTTTAGGGCACACTTTCTAAGATAACAGATCTAAAGGTAACTTATAACAACATATTTATCACAACAGTAAATTTTTCCCTTTAGCTTATATATATTTTAACTCACTCAACAAAATCTATTCAATGTTAAGTCAAATCAGCAACCATAACCAGCACTAGTAACTATTCAATTTTCAAGATAAAATATGCTGAAAACCAGATCTTTATGCACACAAAGTTGGACAGCTGGAACACTATATATAGGACTTCAAAATTTTTGGTTGAAGCAACCTTGCAAGTACATTTCTTTGGCACATCATCATCTTCAATCCCCTCATTAATCCTCGTGCAAACTAAAGGGTAACAGTAACACTCCCCAACTCATCCAAAAGCCATAGACGAAGAACTATAACATGTAGTTTTGAGAATGTGTGCCTCACCATGATTGTCTGATAGTTATTCAGAATCTGAGTTAGCCCATGATATGAAAATTGAGTGAATAATGTGTCAAGACGATGCCTAGGGAAGTCAAAGAAGACAACATGGTTAAACAGATCAACAACATTCTAATAAGGAGTTTGACTAGTTTTGAAACGATTGTTTTATTAATTTGGTATGTTGGATGTTATTACAAAATCTATCCCTGATATTGTGCTCAGCATGGTACTTTTTGAACTGTGTCATCTGTTGGACCTTATTATGAGATCTATCTCAGAATAGTGTTCAGCATGGTACTTTTTGAACTGTGTCATCTGTTCTGGGGCATTGCCGTTAACAATTTGTTAATTTGGTTATGTGATAGGCTTCTTCATGTTTAAAGGCTTTGCAACATCCATTATAGTATTCCATTCTGTACTAATTACCAAATCTTTGTTTCACTGGAAAGTTCTGTCATTCATTCTCTATTTTTTATCTCTTTTTAATCCTGAGAGTGAAATCTATTTTGTTTTGATCACATTG
>LPNX011222269.1:101848-124327 GCA_001517045.1 Pseudotsuga menziesii
TGGTTGTCTGACCTCTCAATGTAGCTATCTAGAAGAGTCTCTGAACTAGATGTCTTTATATGAAGTTTGATAATTCATTTTTGGCATATTATAACCTTAAAAACACATTTTATGCATCCTATTATATGCCCTTTGCTTACAACCTAAAAGGTGACCAGTTCCACACCAGTCCAATGTTGACAGAGAATATTTCATAGCATATCTTCTACATAGCTAAATTATTTAATAGAAGAAGAGTAATTTCAGAACTATATTTAATACTAATTGTCGTTACATGAAGTTTGTTAATTCATTTTTTTCAAATTATATAGCATTTATAAAACATGTTATGCCTTCTATAGTATATGTGCCTTGTTTACCAAAAGGTGACCAGTCCAATGTTATCTTAACAAAGGATGTGTCATCACATATCTTCTACATAGCTAAAAACTTGTGTAAGAGTAATTCCAGCACTGTCTACATCAGTTTGACTAGGTCTACAATGTTGATGATAAAAGGAGTATGCATATTAAGATTATGATGTGAAATTAAATACCTCCCTTCCAAAATCTTGCGGATTTCTCTGTGTTACCTGTCATTAGAGCTACAATACCTATTCACAGTAATGTGAGAGATTTAGGTCGCTTAAAGTGTTATGGCTGCAATTTCATTGTGTTGTTGAGCTGTGGAAGCTCTACCAACTACGTAATCCTCACCATTTGGATGCAAAATTGATCTCAAAGATCTAGGGAGTGAATTTAAGAGTTGTTGCATTTATGTGGGAAGTTTCCAAAATGGTTTACTTGAGCTTTGTGAGTGACTATTGAACAAATTTATCTCTCCTTGGACCATTCTTCATTTATTAGGCGAGTTCACTTATTACTAAGTTTTTTTCTTTCCCCAAGGCCATGGCACCATGTAGAATAGGGCTTAGGATTGCAGGTTGGGAATATTAGTCAATTAATATGTTTTTATCATTTCCTAGAGTGGATTGTAATGCTTGGGGCATTTCCATAAAAAAGAACAAGACTAAATTCCAAAAAGAACAAAGACCTTTGATCACCTCTATGTTTTTTCATCTCTTGTTTTGATCACCTTTTGATCTTTTGCAGGTACGTTGAAGCTGACTCTTCAGTTTGGGGAGGGCTATTTGAATAAGCCACTAACAATACATTTTGCTTCAAGGTGTTTCATCCCGATAGTAAGATTCCTTCATCCTTCTTAGATATTTGAATTCAAAGTGCATACTTTGCTTCCTAGCTCTTTGTTTTAATAATGAACTAATATGCATGTGTAAATTTGAATTCCTTTTTGTTTTTCATTTATTTATGGATGCACTCACCTCATTTCGTAGCCTTATTATATCCAAAATTTTGAAAAAAATGTTATAATTTTATTCATTTCTTACCCAACTAAAAGGTACACATGGATGTAAATGCAGATGGATCCAAGTGATGTTGTGGACTTTGGAATTTTTATTGGTGAAGAGAATTGTCCCATTGGCACAGTCCAGTGTCAAAAAGGCTGTACATATGCTGATATCTGTTCTGAAATTCTGAATGATGAAGTCGTTCAATATCCTTTTGAATTTATTATTGGCTCAACTAGATGTCCTTTAAATGCATTGCAAGAGGAAAGAAGGAAACCTACAACAACAAATGTAGGCATTAAGAGGAAAGTATGCACGATGGTTGCTGATACATTGGAATCAAATGTAATGGAGGGAACACCAATCTCTGAAAACATTGAAGGGAATGTGGAGGAACCTATGCATAAAAAACGAAGAGTTGGTAATGTGTCCGAGTCAGTGGAACAAGTTGTGGTTGATCCTAATGTATTGGCATCTTGGCAACATAAAGTGAACAGATTAATGGAAGAGTTTGTCAAGGAGAAGCTAACGCTAAAGTTATATTTAGAAAATGGAAAACCTAATATAAATATCCCTTGTGAAATATGTGGCATTGATTATGGAACGGGGGAAGTATCCTTGGCAACGCGAGCAATTCGTAACTTCAAAAACAATCATATGAAAACAGGGTCCCATCAACGTCAAATTTCAATGTTGGGAATTAATGAAATGTGTGAAATTCCTTCAGGTAACAAAGAAAAGCAGACAACGATGGCTAGAGATCAACTTGAGATTGATCAAGCAATCAAACTTCTACATGATTTCAACCAAACGCAAGAGCCTAATTTGTTCAAGGTGGTGGAAGCAACACTTGCAAACTACGAGGACAAGAAAAAAGTAAGAGTGGAACGTACACGATGCAATAGATGGTTCTCTTTGGTGCCGGCAAGTGGTAATATTGTCAGTTCTCTAAATGAACACATGAAATCAAAGAAGCACACTAATAATACTACAGTTGAGGCTTCACATGATACACAGTGTGTTGAGGAGTGGAACAGTTGGGAGACCGAAGAAGCCTACCAATGAAAAGTCCCAACAAATTTGGGCTAAGTTCTTGATCCCATAACTACCATCACCATTACATGGGGCTTCTACACATCCACATCCTTCTACTTTAGGTGTGGAAATTACCCAAGTTTTAATTTAATTTGAATTCGAATATGCACATTACTTTATTTATTATTACTTGTTAGTAGCAGTTAGTAGATCATTAACCAATGTGTTCTTTATGGTCTTGTTATAGGACAAATACCTCCCTCAATATTATTATGTTGGGGGTATTGGGATCCCTATCTTGAGAGAAGAGGAGAGAGATTGGACACAAAGGTTCTAATGGATGACCAACGTGGTGGAAAAATGTGGGCCATAGAGAAACATACCAAGAGAACACTAAATTATCATGGTATTGAATGCAGTATTAATGGTACATACATACATATTCATTGCAAGAGGGTTTCTGAAACAGGAATACCTTTTGATTCATTGACATGCAATTTTTGTAAGATTATACCTAATTGTGATGACTTTCGAATCCGATTATATCGCGAATCAAGGATCAACATGAAAAGACATGGGAGAGATACAGGGAAAGGGAGAAGGTTGGACCATTTGACTCAAACTGAACTCAAAATTGTTGCAAGAGAAGCAAATGCTACACATAGGTTAACAATGCGATCTCTTTCGTGGGAGAGGACAAAGGTTGCTACACTGTCTATAAGAACAAGGTCTCTAAGGGAAAAGTTGTTCGAATCTGCAAGAAGGAAGGATGTGTTCAGGTTTTGCAAGGATGTGTGTGAGGCTCATAAGCAAGGAAAATTACAAGGTAAAGATGCAGTTTGGGAATTTGTTCAAGATATATTTCACAATCTAGTTCGTTCAAAGTCGGGTAGAAGGTATAGTGCATCCACTCAATCCATTTATGAGATGATTAAGTTATGGGGAGGTCCTAGATTACATAGCTTTATTAGCTTGAATCTGGATGGTCCTTCAATATCTATGACTTTAAGGCAAGTTAGAAAATCATTGGCATATATCCCAGGGGAGCAAGAGTACATTTTTGAGACAATCGGAAAAGTTTATGCTTCCTATAAAGCCAAACATGGTATAGAGGGCCCAATTCCCGTATGCCTTGTTGAAGATGAAACTGTTGTGAAAAAATATGTAAGGTGGGTAGCAAAAAGTGATACATTGGTGGGTTTTTGTGGTAAGAAAGAAGAACATAAGTGCCAATCACATTTCTTGGTGACAGTTGGTGAGGGCGCTGTAGGCTATGAGATTATTACAGATGCCCTCAATAATTGTGTGATTGGCCATTATGCACGTGTTATTATTGCAAACCCTTTACATGAGAAGCTTCCTCATTTGGTTGTGGTTGTTCATCCAACGTGCAACAGGTTTGATGCAAATTTTGTCCATCAACAATGGGAAAAATTAGAAGACCTATGGAAGAAACATGTGGAATATTTTTTAGCACCTATTATTGGTCATTCCTCAGATGGGGATAGTAGGAGAAGAATGCTTATGTTGAAGGATTATTACTCAACGACAGTCATGAGATATCAAATTCCTTGGGAAGGGTGGAGACTAACTGGGTTTAATGATGGCTTTAAAGTAACAGGACTTCATGACCAGGATTACATCCACAATGGCAAAAAGCTAGTGAATCCTTTGTTTAGTGGTCGACGAGATCTGATTGTTGGAAAGAGTTGATTACTTTTAACCAAGTAAGAATGGTTTATAACAATTTTAAAGTGGATGACCACAAGATTAAAATTGAGGATATAGAGAGGATTGATCGCCAAAACTGGGGTTCAGCACAACGCATTGCTTCAAGGCATGTCCAGAGGTGCCCATGCCCATATTGCTACTTCAATACTTAAATAGAATATTACTTAATGTGTGTTTCTTGAAATGTGTTTTCTAAATTTTTTCTTAAATGGCATATCATGTTCTTTAATTTCGTCATGTTTGTGTGGAGTGCATATTAACTCATTAGGAAATTGTGATTGTTGTTGATTTGAAAGATGGCTATGGTGTGGAAATCTCTTGTTATAAAACTCATTGTTGTGCACCTGCTGTGGTATGGAGTGGGTATGATTGGTTCTACTTTCTATAACCAATGAATCTTATACAATGATGACAAAAATATATAAAACAATGTACCTTGAGAGAGAGAACGTATTATTGGTCTTGTTGGTCCTATAAAGGAATTGCATGTCCACTTTATATGGTTCACCTTGACCTTTTGGGTTTGTTGTTTGTTTTGTTGTGGCCACCTGGGTTGAATCATGATCACCACATGATCATTTATCTTACTTTGTCCATAGGTGATGTTTATTAATGTTTTGATACTTTACCTTAAGGAGCGTTACTAAACTCTCTCCCTCTGCATGATCTTTGCACGATCTTTGTTGATGCTCCATGTGATATCTTGCTGCACCATCCCCGTGACTGGGCTTTCCTTGTTACACCTTCCATGTGGTGACTTTGCACCAGCATGACCATGAATCTGTTGGATTTTGGGTCCTCCCCCAGCGTGACCGTGGCCTATTTCTTGGGTGGACTGTGGGTTCTTCCACAGTGTAACCGTGAGTCTGTTTCTTGGTGGAATGTGGCTCCTTCATCAGCGTGACCGTGATTTGTTTCTTTACACTTTCTTGGTGGACTGTGGGTCCTTCAACAAGGCCGAAAAACCTGTTCCTTAGTGATGCCTTGAGAGGTCCTTCTCCAGCATGACTATGATCTGTTTTATTGGGTGGAATTTGGGTCATTCACCAACGTGAAAGTGATATGTTTCTTGGTGGACTGTGGGTGCTTCACCAGCATGATTGTGATCTGTTTTCTTGAGTGGACTGTGGGTCCTTCCCCAACGTGACCGTGATCTATTTTCTTGGTGGACTATGTGTCCTTCTCTAGCATGACCATGATCAGTTTTCTCAGGTGGACTATGGGTCCTTCCCTAGCATGACCATGAGCCTGTTTTCTTGTGTGGACTGTGGGGTATTCCCTAGTGTGACATTGAGTTTCACTTTGTGGGTGGACTGTGTTTTTTCAAGCATGACTGTGCAAATTATGCTTGTGTGTCTCTGCAGTATGTGACTACATCCTTACCCAGCATGACTGTGTTGACAGATTGACTGTACTGGGTATGAATGTGCTTGTTGACTAAGAAGTCTGGGTCAATATGGTGTCCGTATGCTTATGCTTTAACCTTCTATGGATCTCTCGCAAGGTACATAAATTGTTTGTCTATATTGACTTGTCCCTTCTGTGACAAGATCAAATCTGAAAAATCTGAGTATATGCTTGATTCAAATATTGGTTATGATTGTTTACTGTTGATATCTACTGTACATTACCTTATCATGTTGTTATTGTACATGGCATTTGATGATTCTTGAGGACCAACTTTAACGCAGTGAATAATGGAGCGTTAAGTTGAAAGAGATGAAAATTATGTTTGTCTGGTTTTATTGAAAAGTATAGGTTTTATTGAAAAGTATAGGAAGCTTACTTTATAATTCTCTTTTCCTTTTACTTTATGATTTTCTTGAAAAGTACTTGCAGGTCTCAAGGAGAACAATGAGGTTCTTTTACGGTGGATATGACCCATGTATTAAAGTGTATGCAAATGGATATTTAAACAGGGTTGATGTTCAAGAAGCTCTTCATGCAAATGTTACAAGGATTCCTTTCAAATGGGCAATCTGCAAGTGGGTATCTGTATTCTAATCTCTAATAAGGTCATGTTATTTGTGATTCTAGATCATTTTAACTCTGTATATATTGGGATACAAAATGTTTGAGGGGCAAATCTATTCACTCTTTATACTGTCTGGGTAGCAGACCTTGGTCATGTGATGTGGTTAGGGAAGGGCATCTCATTTTCCAAATCCTCTGAATTTATCTGAATTTCTCAAATCATCTTATTGTGAGGGACTTTGACCCAAATTCCTGTACATGGGCATACGACATGAATATATTTGACTTGCAAGAATGGAAAAAGTAGGACATGACAAGGATCTATCATAAATGGAAAAACCTGGTAAGTATACATTGACATTTTGCTTTTGTTATCCTGGTGCTTTATTTGTGGTTTCTGCAATGAAGTGACATTAGCATTTGGTTTTGTCTAAAAATGATTGTGATGCTTTTTATCTTAGAACAAGAACAGACAGCTGTGGAAATTGGGCAGCCTGCCACTTGGGGACAAACTCAAGTCACCTATATATACCCAAACTCCAACAATGTACCTGGATTTCACAATGAAGCCAGGATCTGTTCTTCACCAATTTTTCCCGTAAAATTGATCCAACTGATTAATAATATCCTTTTCTAAATCCTGTTATTTCTTGTTAAATTCCATATTTTGCACTCTACCACAATTTCAAGCTCAATGCATTTCAGTTCTTACAAAATCAAAAGCAAACCTTGGCAACTTATGTGGGTCACTGCCTGCAACAGTGGTCCACCATAAGCAAAAGTTCAAATAACATTCTTAAGAATCAATAATATACGAAAAAAAGGATTTTGCAATGTAACAATCCTTAACTCTAGTAGACAGTTATCCCATAAAATGCTATGAAAGAACCTTGGAGTTAATTTCCAAAATCATTCTACTAAATTAAAGCAGAATGAAACAATTTGCTATTAGAATAACTTAACAGTTGATTACAATGCGGAATATTTTGTACCCGTTGAAAATGTAATGAATGAATTCAATAAGAAACAAACTGAGGATCACAACCAAAACAATATATGGAAACAACTATGTGAATGTACTTATAAAGCATATATCTGGTGCTCCTGAGGCCATGTCAACAACAGTGATTTTGGTATCATAGTTTGAATCAATATGCTCTCTAGAGTCTATTCAGCATCACTAAGCCCAACAGGATCAGAACTCTAGCCGACAGCTCTTTCGAATCCATTTTTGGAACGTTGATAGTATTCAATAGCCTGAATTATCTCTTGTTTATTGTTCATAAAAAAGGGACCATATTGAACCACTGGTTCATTCAGTGGGTGGCCCCCAATTAGGACAAATCTGCAGGGAATGTTTGACTTGTTCCAGATACTCAATCCATTGCCAGAGCCCAACTAAACAGTGTGGTGAGCACCAATAGCCGATGACGCAAGATTTCCAAAAATTGCCTCACCTTCTAAAACATAGACAAATGCATTCCAACCCTTTAGAACAGGCTGGTGAAGAACAGCTCCTGGCTTCATTGTGAAATCCAGGTACATTGTTGGAGTTCGGGTATATACAGGTGACTTGATACATAGTTGTGCGCCTCTTGTTGGAAATCAGGCATGTTGGTTTTGTGTGCCCATGGATCGACATGGATCTCATCCATTGGATCATCTCCAAGTGTCAAGAAGCAATAGGGCTGTTCAAAACCAAACAGATCTACTAGGACAAGTTTGCAGTAAGATTTAGTGCTCTTCCTGCCCATATTTACTGTTGAAAACATCCTTGTTTTGCTGCCAATCTGCTACCAGTTTACAGGCCTCCAGAAATCTAAGAAGTCATGTTGTAGATGGGTATTTGTAGGCTTTGAGTCTTCCATAAATCCAAGGAATAGAACACTTATAGACATGTCTGAAAAGGCATCATCAGTCTTCTCTGTCATTGCTATTTTGTCCAAAATTTTATGGAGCAAAATATCCCTGTGTCTTTATTCTCCTGTGTCTTCCTGTGTCTTTTCTGTTCTTGCCTCAGTCTGTTAGCACTTGATGAAAATATCCCTAAGCCTTGTAATGATGATATAGCCCTGTGATAATGATAAAAATTGGCATTTAGTTCTTTTATGTTGATATAGCCCTGTGATAATGATAAAAATTAGTGTGGGATTATGGGTGATAGAATTATTTTTTCCTGTTATGGTATGGTCTCTAGTGATGGAATATTGTTTTTGTTACTCAAGGTTTCAGAGTTCCAACTAGGGGCATTGAGTGAACTTAGTGAAGAGTTTGGTGTTGAGTCCCTGGTGGTCCACTGTGAGCATATGAAGGATGCACTCAAGGACACACCTCTGAGGAAGGATCATAAATTGGAATTACTCCATTCCAGTCCTGTAACATTTTTGCGGAACTGCCCAACTTTCTCATCTGACTTGCCAATATGCAGAAAATGTATATTCCTAATATATAGGAATACACAGCAATAAAGGCCTCCAATATTTGGTATTTTGGTTCCCAAGCAATTTTTATAGGAATTGGTGAAACTTTAGCCTTAAATATTTGAAACACTTCCAACCACTTTGCTGGATTTCATTGGGAAGCATATTTATTTTGAACTTGCAACTTTCCAAGGGATCCAGAATTATAGATGCTGATATAAATATCCTGTATGCAGTATGTGAAGCCCAAGGTTTACACACTGAACTGTGGAATGGCCTTTGGCTAGGCAGCAATGATTCTATCACTTGGAGCTAAGGGAAATCATGCTCTTATGCCTAGCTCAACAAGTAAGTGTACTATGTGAGTCTCTACTTCATTCAGGCTTATGCAGTTTCTCAATAAGTTCAAGGGCACACTCATAGCTTGTTGCAATATGGTCTAATGGAACTTGAAAGTAAGATATCCTATCAAAATCCAAGGGTCAGTCATACGCAAGTGTCAGAAGCACAGTTGAAAATGTTAATAAGATTTGTGTTTTTTTTCTCGTAATTTATGCGATCTTAGTAGGTTCATATATCTAGTCATTCTTTCTTAAAAAACATGCTGATGATCTGTCTTTTTTCTATCATAGCAAAACTGCACCTGCTAGTAGTGAATAAATCCAGTGGTTCTTCCATCGATATGTATATCAAGGTAATATTTTTCCCTTTTTTTAAGATGTTACTTAAGAAATCTCGAAAGTCGTTCTTAAGTAACAAGTAAATGCTCACTTAGCTCCTTTTAAAGGAGTGCTTAATACTTATATATTCATCTTCTTCTATTTGTAAATGTATTCATCTTCTATTTGTGTTTAATGCATCAATTAAAGAGTTAAATGTAAGTGCAAATTGATTTAGATAATGATGATCTTAATTTGTGTTGTAAAATTATGGTAATTGGTCAGTTGTCAAACAAAATTTTATGAAGGCTGGCATTAATGGAATTTGACAATGCATGTAGGATCAAGGGCATCACATTTTTTAACCTATTGATATGCCAAATTGAGTTCTAAAATCCCAATCCCACATGTAACCTTCTCCATGACAAGAATGTAGGTTGTACTTACAATTCGATGGCCTGATATATATATGAGAGAACATACCTGAAGGAGAGTCTTAGAAACAATGAGCATATCAGGAGTTTTGATAGTCTTAGAAACAACGGGCTTAGCTAGGATGCCCGGAAACCCTTAGCAGGCTGCCCGGGGCCCTGCTAGGGCTTTCTGCTATTTAGCACAACTTTTACATTAAATTGTATATACTATTGGTGCATTATCCTACAATACTCCAACACCCCTTCTTAATGCTACAATAACAACAAAAACATAAAACTAAAATTTCTTTGTAAGTAACTTCACTTTCCAATTCCATAGTTCAAAATCAATAAGGCACTCCATCTAGCTGTCTCATCACCCTCACAAGGGTAGTATTCTGGAATTTCTGAACACCTCTAATTCCCTAACTCCCAAGTCAGTGCAACTCTTTGAATTCTTGAGTTCCTGATTCCAAAACTCCCAAATCTAGTTCTGAATTTTTGAATTTCTTG
The DNA here is from genome assembly GCA_001517045.1 of Pseudotsuga menziesii. Taxonomy (NCBI): domain Eukaryota; kingdom Viridiplantae; phylum Streptophyta; class Pinopsida; order Pinales; family Pinaceae; genus Pseudotsuga; species Pseudotsuga menziesii. The sequence continues at coordinate 111,942 of LPNX011222269.1, forward strand.
GACAAGAGTCCATGCTTTGTTAAATCTTCTATGATTCTGCTGTGTTCTTCTGCTCATGGGCAAAATGAAAATTAGTATGTTGCAGTTGAGTTATATCTGTCTAACAACAATTGCATTCTCAAATCAAATGTTCTTCCTTGTCTCTGAATCACTATATAGGTTGTGTAGGGTTGTGGCCCTTTCTCTTCTTTCCTTCTACCTTGGTTTGAATACTTTGTTATTGTGTTCAAATCTTATTGAAACATGCCCATAAATAATTTTGTTCCTCAAAAGAATCTGTTATGTTTAACAATATGTGAGAAATGATGTTGTAACTTGTTCTTCATGTGCATGAACACTTGCTACTCAAAATGTGTTCTTGTTTGCATAGGGCTTCCATTCTCCTACCAATGACATTGCATATGACAATTAGTTTGTTGTAGTTACCCCTTACTGTGTCTGGCATGCTTTGGTCTTCATGTTACCCTACTCTCTCCATGCTGTCTGCACAAGGTTTCTGCAGACATATCTTTGTCTATAAAATCATGGCATTTAGGGTTACTGTATACAAGTCTTCATGCTACATTTAGCTCAGGGTCTCTGCCTTCATCAATGATTGTCGGACTTTGAGTTAATTCCAATTGTATGCAAGATTTCTCTATTGTGCATAGATTGTAAGATGCTTCTTTGATGGCTGCTGTGGGCATTTCATCTCCATCATTGTGTTGAACGATCTTTTCCTATTTTAATTTTCAATACAGGCTTACTAATGGCTTTGAATTCTATTTTTATTGAAAAATGCAATTTGAAGTTTAGGAAATTTGCAGTTGACATTTACAAGACTTTTAAATCTCCCCCTCTTTGAATTCTCGTAATAATATTAAACTTTGAACTTTTAGTTATTGCTGAAGAAATGGATCTTTATTGACATGAAACACAAAATTAAAAATTAAAATTTTGTCAAGGACACTCACAAGGTCCTCTTTGGGTCTTTTGAGGTGCCATATCCTGTTTTTAAATATCTTGAAAATCACAGAAAATGTATATTCCTATAAACATCCTGTATGTAGTATGTGAAGCCCAAGGTTTACACATTGAACTGTGGAATGGCCTTTGGCCAGGAAGCAAAGCTTCTATCACTTGAAGCCAAGGGAAATCGTGCTCTTATGCCTAGCTCAACAAGTAAGTGTACTATGTGAGTCTCTACTTCATTCAGGCTTATGGAGTTTCTCAATAAGTTCAAGGGAACACTCATAGCTTGTTGCAATATGGTCTACTGGAACTTGAAAGTAAGATATCCTATCAAAATCCAAGGGTCACTCACGCAAGTGTCAGAAACACAGTTGAAAATGTTAATAAGATTTGTGTTTTTTTTTCCGGTAATTTATGCAATCTTAGTAGGTTCATATATCTAGTCATTCTTTGTTAAAAAATATGCTGATGATCTGTCTTTTTTCTATCATAGCAAAACTGCACCTGCTAGTAGTGAATAAATCCAGTGGTTCTTCCATCGATATGTATATCAAGGTAATATTTTTCCCTTTTTTTAAGATGTTACTTAAGAAATCTCGAAAGTCGTTCTTAAGTAACAGGTAAATGCTCACTTACCTCCTTTTAAAGGAGTGATTAATACTTATTATAGGCCAGCTGATGAAATTATGTCTTTTTTAGGCAAAAGAGTTGGGAGTAAATACACATTATTACATTGAATTACTGGCAAAAGGAATTGGTAAAACACAAGAAGAGATTGCAAAGGATATTCAAAGATCAAGATACTTTTTCCCACAGGAAGCAATTGATTATGGTATTGCTGATAAGATCCTCCCAAAACAAGGTATGGTCATGGAGAAAAGAGTAAGCATTAACCATTTTTAATTCATTTATACTAAATGTCTTGCCTTAAAATTTAACCTAGGTTTGCAGGATTGTTGCTGAACATATTCTACACTTCCTTCTCATTATGTTCTTTTCTTTTATTCTACATTGATAAATCTTTTCATTCTGTTTGATGACTTGCAAAACTATGATGAGATGCTTGCTCAATCAAAAGCTGCACGGATGAAATCTGGCAAGGCTGGTCCACTGGCTGCTCCAGCAGGCAGGCCCTAGGTATAGATCATTGATGAGTTACCTTTTCCAATTAGCATGAGTTGTTTAGAGATTGCTACAGCTATCATTGTTTGAAGAATTTGTATAACCTGAAAGATGTATCTTAATACGACCCTTATCAATCTATGTTATTTTCTAGCATGCATACAGTGCTTTGTATATTGTCAAAATTGCAATGAGCTTCTGGACAAGTTGTAAACAAACATTCAAGGCAATAGGATTAAATGCCTAATGAAAGCAAGCACTCTAGAAAATGTAAATCATGTATTTCATTGATCTTCTCTGCGTATGTGATATGTTGTTTATATTGTCAGATTTTGTTTAATTACACATCTTGTTTGTGTGTTTTGGATTTTACTGCATAAAAGATTTTAATCCCTACATTTTATGTGAACTCTTCACCCATCATCAGGGAAACCAACTGTAAGATAGAAAGCAGTGTTGAGTGGGCTTGTGTAAGGTAGGAGGGAAAGTCAGGCTATATACAAGGTAGAAGGGAAAGGAGAGGAGGATATTGTCCTCCTGTCCTTTCCCTTCTACTTTATATATATTATATAGCCCGTGACTTTTTGTCCTACCTTACACATAGCATATGACTTTCCCTCCTACCTTATATTAATAAATAGGTGCACTCCTCATTTGCAGCATTGCTTTCCAACTGATTGGTTTCCCTGATTATGAGTGAAGAGTTCGTCTGAAACGTTGGGTTTAAAATCTCTTGTGCAGTAAAATCCAATAATCACATAAGCAATATGTACACCTGCAGATATCTGCATTCTAATATAATTATATCCTATTGCAAGCCATTTTCCCTTTTTGCCATGAATCTTTTAGTTTGGAAACAATGTTCGTTGCTTGTTTATTCAGCAATCCTAACTCTCGAATAGAAAATCAATTTATTTGATGCAAAAAACTCTTTTCATTGAACTTGATACACTTGAAAAATTATGTACATTCATGGGTTTGGGTTTCCTTTTCAATTATTAATGCTATTGGTGTAGAAAAGATAAAACTTAGCATTGTCTTGGGTATTTAGATCCACCCGACTGTCATGAATGAACCAAGGTTGTAAGATTTAATTTTGTTTGATCCACTCATACACATTGGGCTTAATCAAACTTTGGTTTTGGATACGATTAACCATATCACAAGATAAACTCCTTTTCTTTTCAAGAAAAGCCTCACAGGATTCTCCCCCTCTTCCCTGGAATATCTTGATGGAGGGCAGCTCAACAACTAGCTGCAATGGTGGTTGGTAACCTAGTCAAACTCAGCAGGACTTGAACCTCAGCCAGACTAGAACTGGAGACCTTACAGTGAACTCCACCTTGAAACATCCTATTTGAACTGATTGAGATAACCCATTGGGCTTCACAAGGTGAACCCTTTCCATATGGTCAAACCATATTGGTTGTCAGGTTCATTTACAAACTGAAAATGAAGCTGGTGAAGATGATTATGACTCTAATCCAACCACAAACGTTTTAGTGCCAAGTCTACAAGATAATTTATGTACACTAGATTGGGTTATGTATCATAGTGCTTTTGAAAATACGTTGTTGGAGATATTTTTATGTAGTTTGGTTGGTTTCTTTGTTAGAGTCACACCTCCAGAATTTGCCTTGAATCTGTGTTGAAGAAAATTTGTCAGTTTGAAGACTAAATTTGAAATTGCTCATAATGTTACTGGTGTTCAGTTATTTGGATCATATTTTTTAGCTGACTTTGCTTCTCCATCTTTTTGTTTATGTCTTCTGACCAACTTGCTTGTTTGTCACAACCCTCGATTTTTTTTTCTTTTCCCCATAGATGATAAAGAATTTGTTTGAGTAAAACTTAGCTAGGAACTTGGTGACGAGGTAGACATTTGAACTGAAAATACAATCTTCAACTGAAAGGTGGCCTATTTTGACATCATGAATTTATGCTTTAAATGCTTACAAGTTCATTGGATAAATGGATGCCAGCTCGACTCGTCCATTCCTCTTGTTAAATTCATATTGTTTTTAATCTAAAAAGATTAACAGTATGCATTGAAGATTCCAAATCAATTTTGTTTCTGAAGTTGTACAATCTCTTAGATACCAAAATGGTGCTTGGATAAAAAGTCTGTGATGGAAAGAAGCAGTTATAAATGGTGTAAGTTTCATTTTTGAACCCTTCTTGGGGAAAACACACTACTGTTTGAGATTGGTACAAATAAACCCTCTCTTATTTGTTTTGACATCATGTGATACATTTTAATTCCTAATAAAGTGATTTTCCTAAGGGGACCTATCAAGTGTCGCCCTTTCTTGTGTTTAGTTTTTTTTTTCCTTCGATAGAAATATAAAGGGGTATAAAAAATGTAAATGAAAAAATGGATACATGCAATATATAGGGAAAATAGGGGTTTTTAAAAATCGGCAAGGCATATTGGGAGGGGGTTAAAAAAATGATTTTGGGAGGTATTTTCCAATATTTTTTGAAAATAGAGGTATTGTTTCATATGCCACGAATGAACGTGCTATGGCATGGTTTCACTAAGTGAAGACCCCGTGAACTTCAACCACAGTTGACTGGTGATCTTCCAAGCAGTTCTCCAGTCACTGCATAGATCCTAGGGACAACCCTTGCCACTTGACCCACTGTTTCGTCCTCTTGAATGTTGTAAGCTGGCCTTGCATTCTCATTCTCAAATTGACAATTCCTGCACATGTGGGGTCCTCCACATTTCCAACATTGGAGTGGTCCTCTGTTTTGTTGTGGTTCTCTGGGATTTTCTCCCACCACTCTGGCTAGCTACTTGTCAACTTGGGATGGATGCTTCTACCGATTCGTGAAGTTAGAAGGTTTAAAACCTTTATTCCTTTGGTCAGAATTCTCATTCTTTTTGTCCTTCCATGTCTTATGGTAATCATGTTTTCCTTTGCTTTTCTCATAGAAATACTTATCTTTCCTTATTGCTTCTTCAAGAGTTATATTTCATAAAACTCAATTCTGTCCTTGTAAGATTGAGGCAATCCACTTAGGAAATGTTGTATCTTCACTTTCTCATCCATGATGTACCTGACATACCTCAAAAACTCCAAGAACTTGTTTGCATACTCTTCCATGGTCTGTTGTCCCATTCCCAGCTCATGGAATTCTTTGATCTTATCATCATAGTACCTGTCAAAGAAGTACTCCTGCTTGAAATACCTCTGGAACTGCTTCCACACAAACTATCTTTCATTGATCCTCTTTACTTGTCTAAAGTGCTCCCACCATATGGATGCTCTTCCAGTCAAATTGAATATGGCTACCCTGGCCTTCATATTTCGTGAATAGTCTTGGACCTGGAAATATTTTCTCATCCCAAGAAGCCAAGCTTCATCTTCTTGTCCATTCTTTATCTCACCATTAAAGGTAGGAGGCCTTGCCTTCTTAAATTCATTACGTGAGCAGTTCTGGTAGCGCCTCTTTTTCTTACTCTTGTGAGAAGAAGAACTTGAACCACCAATGGATCCTTCAGAGTCAAATGACCCACTAGGAGATCACTTTCTTCTTCTAACAGTACTTTTACTTCCTTCTGCTCTTACTGTCCAGTACCCAAAGTTCATCCTCCTCTGGATGTCTGTCAAACTCTACAGCATGGTTGCATTCAACTGATTCTGCTCTTCCTAAGCCTTAACCAACCTTTCATTATCTTGCATGTAACTTTGCATCTCCACCCTTAGGCTTCTCATGGTGGCTGCAAAATCTGGGGAGTATCTTGAAATATTCTCCCATTAGACTCTGTCTCAACATTTCCAACTCGAACATTTTCCCCCATAGCATCTTCCTCGTACTCATTGGGGTTCTATGCATCATCATACATGTCGTAGGTTCTCATGGCGGAACTACAACCAAAATTTTTCAATTTGCACTATGTGGAATGCTACTCTTTGAAGGTGACTATAATTTTTCAAAATGTGTTAATAAAAAAAATTTGTTAGTTGCATAACATTCACATCAATTCATAATTTCTTACCTTCATTTGGAAAAAGCTCATATTGGCAACTTTCTCAAAAACATACTTTTCTTTCACAACAACAACTGTTTGAAGGGGATGATGGGGATCAAGGGGGATTTTTCCCTTGTGGCTTCCACTCCAGGGCAGGTTGAGGCAGCGCCCTCATTTTTTTTGGGTGTAAATACTTTGTTTTCACACAATTTGGTGCACAAACCTGCTGCCATTTTTCCATCTTTCTAGCCCCTGCAATCCCACTGAAAGCCTGCTGAATTGCCCTATCAAAACTTTGTTTCGATGAGAATTTCATTTTTCCTCCGACATGGCGGCTCCATCTTCCTCTTCCACCCACCGCTTTGTTGGCTCCTTCTTCCTTTTCCACCCATCTCCATTGCGGCTCATTCTTCCTTTCTCTTCCATCACCATCGGCTCCTTCTTCTTTTCTCTTCCGCCGTCATCGGCTTCTTCTTCGTATTTCTTCTGCCATTGTGGCACCTCCATCCCGAGTTGTATTTTGTTGCATTGCGGCTCGATCTTCCGTTTCCTTCCACCGTCGTCGCGGCTCCTCCCAAACTTACATCCATTGAAGTCTCCGAACTCGCTGAAGTCCCCGAACTCGCCGAAGTTTCCGCTATAGCGGGGCAAACTTTGGTTGCTGTCCACCGCTCGTCGGCTGGTCCCAACCAATGTTCATCGGCACAAACCCGATTCTCTAGCCGTCATTGCGGAAATCATTTGGGCTTCCACTCGCTGCACTGCATTGGAAAGGAATCCTGTCGAAGGCTCCGCTGTTGCGGAAAGAACTTTAGTTGCTGCCCGTCGTTGCGGCTCCCTTCGGAAAATGTGGTCGTCGACGCATTCCTGGAAACCCAGCCATCGTTACGGCTTTCCTTCAACCTTTCTCAGCCGTCGTTGCGGTTCGTCAGCTCATCGGCAAAAATATCCTTTTGCCTCCACCGACGTATCAGCTCCGAACTTCATTTCCTCCCCGACGTATCAGCTCCAATTCTTCTTACTTGGATGATAGGCAATTTCTCATACTTAGAGAAATTTTTGGAAAATTTATTTGTGTGTGCTTCTTTTTCCTGCTGACCACAGAGGTAATTCTACCCCCTATCAGCTTCTCTCCTTGGCCCATTGAGGCCCAATGTTGCAACCAAGGTAGCTCTGATAGCACACTATCACGTCCCCACCCCTCTACTCGACGGAGAGGATGTGACTAACAACTAACTGTCCGGGCCAAACTAAGCCCCATGAACACAATATAAAATGCAATGAAAGGAAATACATATGGATATGAATTCATTAAACAACGAAAGCAATTCATTCATTCATATCATTTAACATGTTCATCTGAATTATAAAATAAAACACAACTGCAAGGATTTAAACACAAGAGATACTTATCTTATGAAGAAGCTTCCCCGCAACCAGCTACATCGATGCAACGTTCCACCCAACCATAGGCCAGTGTGCTCATCAATCTCTCAGCAACATTGCCACCCCTAAACTAGGCATGATTTCCACAAGGAATAAGGGGAATAGTAGTAGGCTCACACGTAGCCAAGGATACACAAAACTAAGCCAAGCCAACATAGTTGGATTTATCAGGCTACACAAGAGCTGGAAAGGCTGACTGCTAAGCTAGCGAGCTCAACCAAAGAGCTATGGACACCTACACCAGAACTAGCCTTCCTTCTAAAACATCTACATGCCCAACACAAGGAAGCATCCCCTTCTCCGCTATACAGTCCCTCGGGATATGCCTTCCCTTCCAGTGCTATTTAGGGGGTGTAAAGAAGAAATCCAACCCTCTAGCTCTGTTTGTGAGGCTCCTGCACACACTAGGTTTTCCAAGCAAGCTTAGACCCCATTTCCACTCCAGAGACAGTCCAAAGACCAAAAACCATATACACACACAATAACAGCTCTGGGACTGAATGGAAAACACCGCAGAGACCAAAATCGGGTATGGAAAATGGGTAAAAACAACTCAGACTGTGACAATCAATTTCCAGAGTCATTTAGGGCCCTAATGTGGCCAAAACGACTCACAGCATCCCAAAAATTCATGGAGAAGATACAACGATCTCCCAACCTACGTAAAATGAAGATCACGACCCCCTTCCCACATGAAGGAATTCAGACATAGACAAAATCGGGAAAGGAGAATGTAGAACGTGAATGCCCTGTGGCCAACTCTTGCCTACGTGTAAGGAAGGAAATGTCCCCAAACATGAAGGAAAATCACACACCAGATCCGATCGTGAGAGGAAAATGCAAAACGCCAATGTCCGCATGCGGCCAAGATTCCTCCTGCGTGAGTGTGGAATGTTGTTCTTTGCCCACGTGAGGAGTTGAATGTGACCTGCCTCTTTGGGGCATGTGTGCAGTCAAAGGACTGGCAGTCCTACCAGAGATGATGGCTGCCCATGCATTTGTCCCCCAAGGGCAATAACTACCCAACCAACTCATGGGGAATTAATTTGGGTTGGTGAATAAGACAAGGGAAGGTAGTTGGTTTAGATGGGTTCTCTTCTTGACACATGGCTTTTCTCCAATGGCCCCAAAGGTTAAACATCCCCCCCCCCTTATCCTTAGGATTCATGCCCCCATCTCTTTTAATGTTGCATTGACATAGCTGGTTGTGGGTATTTTAATTAAAATGCGTATGTTCATGATGTCCATAATTATAATGTGCCTGGCTAGCACAAAATACCATCGGAATCGATTTTAATTGCCGCAACATAAAACGATAAATCAATGGTGGGGATTTTGCCCTTAGCTCCACACCATGATTAATTACAATATATACATCATATACATTTAATGCAAACGGGGTCAAAACCAAGGTGTTACATGCTACCCCTGGATTAATAAAAGACTGCTCTCGAATGGCCTCCTTTACCCCCCGAAAATCATGTTTAGGCAGCTTCTTGGGTTTGTGTACCATCACAAAACTCGTATTCTGAAGCGGGAAAGGGAGGACTTAAGATGGCAGAGAATCCACCAAAAAGTATACAAGATTAGGAATGCAACACTGCAAGGGAGGGGACATGTCACCAGGAACAACAACAGATGAGGAGCATATAATCTCTTGCTACCTAACCCTTATTAACCAATTTCAACCTTTCATCTAAACCCCTAATTTCCTAAGACTACTTTTTACTTTTCCCTTATTCCATCCCTTTCATTACCAATTTTTTCAATAACTAAATCACCTTAATTAATAAGCTTCTATTAATTATTTTATTATTTAGCTTTGTTATTTTAAATCATTTATTTTTAAGTTATTACAAATATATAAAAAAAACTTACCTTTAACATTATTAACTTTATCATAATATATTTTCAATATTTTATTATTATTAAACTAATATTAATTATTATTTAAAAAATAATAGTTACCCTTTCTTATTATAGATTTATTATTTTAAACCAAATATATATAAAAAGTTAACTTTACCTTAATATATTTTTATACCTGCCTCAGCAGGTATATTGTAATCGATTGCATGTCAAACTCTTTTGACTTTGTATTAGTTGCTCTCTATCAAAAAAATTAAAATCTGTTTTGTAAAGTATAACTTAGGGATTTGTAAAATATTTTTTTTAATTTTGTAAAAAAACTATTTTGTAAACAACTTATTGGTGGATAGAAGATGATGTAAACTTTGGAATTTGGTATCTGGATTTGAGTTGACATGTGGCAACATGACATCATAATAATAAAATTAAAAAAATAAAAATTATATCCCATTGCCATCTATTATAGCAAGTGGTACCATCGAAGCCAGCTGTTCTGGTTTTTTCCAGACCTCGGGCCATGAGACGAGGGTGCATTAGCTTGGAAATGTCATCCACAACAACTAAATCGGAGTAGAGGCAAATGATTCTCCCGAGGCATGACAGCAAGATATCGGCCAAGTAAGTGCGAGCGTAATTGAGTGGCTGATCCAGAGCCTGCCTAATTGAATACGATATCTTGTTCTTCACAATATTCTCATCAAAGTGATATAATATGAAGCGCAAGTATGGAAAAGTCGTCTGAAGCGTAGCCTTGAGATCACGTTGGCGCTCGGACACCATGAAATGGAAGACTACATTCTCGGGACAAGCAGCATGTTGGAGAATCGATCGAATTTCGACGACCAATCCTCTCAGATAAGCAACGTCTAGCGTCATGGATACATGCACGGCCGTGCTATCACATAGCTCTGTATCATCATCTTCTTCTTCTTGAAGTTGAGAATAGCCTGATCTCCACGATGAAGGTGCCGAGACGATGCATTCTTTACCATTTCGAAACGCCGAAGCTTTTGGAAAACCGGCAGGGTCGACGATCGGCGTGGTATATGCAGCCGGTCTAGCAGAACGCTGGGAAGCTTGGCAAAACCAGGATCGTCTCTCGCATAATTATTCAATTTAAAGTTAAATTTCATGTCTCGGATGATTCTAGCGGCCACCACGCCAGTCATGCTCAGCTAGATCGAAACTAGAATGCTTGTAAATAGAAAGAAAGAAAACGTTCTAGTCCTTCGAATTAGCATCTTTTCCATTAAAACGCGGTTCAGAGGCTTCGATCGGCAAGCCCTAGATATGTGTCTAGACTCTATATAACCTAGAGGCACCAATGCTTCATGCAGCTAGACATAGCCAGTCTTGAGGGCAAAGAAACGGTCAGCATTCGGGATTCAAGATATTCAGGACTACATTAATAAATATCAATTTGACAGAACACCAAAGAAGACAAAGATCCAACTCGTAAACTGCGGCTGAATCCGCTTACCTGGCCTCGATATGAATGGCAGAGGACAATTGTGCACAAGAACAAGACGTAGGAACGCCAGGACAAACGCAGATTGCACATCAAGTTACTGTAACCACAAAGTCCACAATGCTTGGGAAGTAGTGGTTTTTAGGTCCGCATTGTGACGAAACTAAATCTTATCACAGTTTTGCGTACAATGCAAAGGAAAGGAACGGAAATCCAAGCATCACCGTCGACCGGTGAGTAGAGCAGAATTAGCGTGATAGAAATTCCTCTGCAAGCCAAGCAAATTAAGTGTACTTATCAATCTTTCGTTCGATCTTTCCTACTACATGAAATCAAAAAAACCTAATAACTTAGAGCCTAACTTAAAGCCATGATTCCTAAGGAACCGGTAAAGCTGTGAGAAGGATGTATCAACAATCACATAGAACTTTATGCAGCATTTCTAACAATATACACAAAATTCCTACAATATACAACAACATTATCCATCTTTCTACATGAAATTAAAACCACCAGGTGAAACTTCTGCACACTGAGGTGTATCATACATGGTTAGCACGTGATCATCATCTTCCTCGACGAAACCATTGTTAAGGATCTTGACTGCTTCTCTATAGACCTGTGTGTTTTCATGAATTTGTAATGCCTCAATATTATCAAAGCCACCAGCGTCCTCAATTATGCTCACATATACATTAACTTCAGAGATTCCTTCATTCTTTTCAGTCTTGTCAGCTCTCAGTATTTTTTCTAGACCGTGAAGGCAGGCTATTATAGTCCTTGAATCCTAGCAGGTTAGAAGATCACAAAGTGGCTTGATGCAACCCTGAATCACAAGGTATCTGTAATAGAAAAGGGTTCGTGTTATCGACTTTAAGACAATGGATGCAGAAAATTACACACGCGAAGAAATTAGAAAAGTTTCGTACTTTATCTGTTCCTCGCTTGCAGAAGCAATTGCATTTGAAACCGCCCACGCTACGTCTCTCTTTATATTGAATTCAGCATTTGCTAGCAGAGATAAAAGTGGGGGAAATATATTTGCATTGATCACAGCCTGCAATGAAAATGAGTGCAGTCCATTAAAACAAAAGCGTGAGTTATGTTACACTGGAAATATGACAGTGGTAGTGAGTAACACTATAAATCCAAAACGATTCCCACCTGAAGTTGCTATGTTGTTCCTGCAGTAACATTGGAGATTATCCAGCATGTATGTCCTATTACGGTTTTCTTTGTCCTCTTATTTGTGAGAAGATCCAAAAGGCGAGGGAGAACCTTATTGTCAATAACAACCTGCACACAACAAAATATAAGATAAACAATAAAGTAAATTGTGTTTGAACCTTATTGTCAATACCAACTTGCACACAATAAACAATAAAGTAAATCCACTGTGTTTGAATTTGGACTCTTTGTATTATGTCAGACAGCCGAAAATGCATTCAACGATGCAAAATAACAAATGTATTGTATAATTATTTGGAAGAAGTGTGAAAAATGTTTGAAGTAACACCTGAGTTTGCACATCATCGCCAGTGACAAGATTGC
>LPNX011222269.1:126500-144972 GCA_001517045.1 Pseudotsuga menziesii
ATAGGTAGGGTGGTTTATAAGGATCGAGCTATAAAAAGGGGTGGGGAGGAGGTTTTAAGTATTGGGAGGGGGTTTCAACAAAAAAAGTTTGGGTCAATATCTCTCGAAATTAAGGGTATTCTTTAATATCCCACGATCGCACGTGCTATGTGAGAGGTTCACTAAGTGAAGTCCCCGTGGAAAATGGGAGATGTGGCTATTGGTAACAAAACTAATCTTGAAATTATTCTTCTTGTAATTAAGGAGATCAAGAGGATGGACTTACATGGGTTAACATATGATGACTCAAAGCGCATTGAGAGAGCTAATAAAATTAATACTGAAAATATCATCGAATTCCCGAACAATTTCTCCAATTGCTTGGATAAAAGTATTGAATTCGATGTCCAAAGGTATTGAAGGAACCACCATCGAAGACTCTTAATATTCATTCTTCATGTTAATCTATAAAGAAGAATAAATCTTGCACCCTCAGAAAGGATGAACATCTTGCACATAAGTGTCATTTCCTTCATCTACTTTAGTTTTACATTCCATAGAGGAGGAAAAGTTTGATGCAAGGATGCTTTTTAAATTCAGGTTTGAAATGAGTGACTTCGATTGAATTTGGGTATCTCCATAGGTGATGTTAGCATGGAAATCATTAAACTTAACAATTATAAAATGTGAGCCCCAACTAACCTAAAATTTTGTCATCCCTCAAAATTTTGCAAAAATAAAAATATAAGGGGGAATTTGCAATAGATTCCAACCCTTGATTGTTCTCCTTTTTAATCCATTGGATCTTATTGAGTTTGGGTTCATGAGTCCCAGTTGAAATTCAGAATGTGTTGGAAAGGTCACTCCTAAGGCTAAGTCATTTGTAAAAATTTATTATTTTAAGTTCCTAAAAAGGGCATTCTTATTTTAGATTTTTTTTAAAATATACCACAAGCTCAAAAAGAAAGTCCCTTATGCACTTTATTTATATATATATATATATATATAAGATTTTTAAATTCTTTAATAAACGAAAAGTACTCTTCCCAGCCAAAAATTTGCATGGATCGCTTGTCCTAGTGTGGGGCCGCAGGAGACTTTGTCAATCATAATTCATAATTCCTCTTTCGATCTTTACTCAGCACCAAATCATCTTCAGTCCCAACTCCGTGAAACATTTGATTATGCAAATTTCGCTAAATTTGCAAGAGGCGTGTAGAAGCGAAACTGCTGGCCGGAACTCCACGACGAATCATTTTATCTCAATCCTCCATTCTTACACGTCGCTGACCACCAGCACAAACCCTAAAGAAAACACAATTGCTTGCTTGGCACGGCTACATTCTATTTTTGTTACAAACCCTAAGGGTTATAATTTGACTCGTTAGGTACTCGATTAAACCCCATGTGTCCTAATTTGGCTGGTTGCGTCCTTGTTTCTTTTCTTCTTGAACCCTAGCAGGCCAAGCTCTTTCTTTAGAGCATTCTCTGGCTGGCTAGTTAACCCTAAAATGTGCACAAAAGCGAAATACCGTGTCATGAAAGTTCCAGAGAAGTAGGTCAACAGAACAATTTCTTGCATTCCACGCACACGTGTCATATTTGTATTCAGATCCAATTAATTAAAGAGTCTTAGCTTTTACATTCTTGTCGGTCAATTTAGTCGGTAGTTGTTTCCTTAGCCAATAATTAACATTTTCCCCGATGTTACATGGCAACTTACATATTCGGTTGTGCCAAACCATGGCCCTGCAACAATTTGTTTTTTCGACATCCAAACAAATTCAGGGAATGGAATCTACTGGTATGTGCCATGCGCTTCCCGTGTTTGCTTGATGATGAGGAACTAACAATTCCATAAAGTTGTCGCTGTTTCAATATCTTTGGGAGAACCAGATCAACGTCTGCTAATTCCATCAGTTACGATTCACAGCCATGCCATCCCTGGAAGAGCTCATTCCCTCAAAAGAAGACAGAGATTTTCAACCCTGTAAGTTTTGTGTAGAATTTGGGTGGAAAAATATGAACTAGAATCACAAAAAAATGTTGAAAGGTCAAATCGTAAAATGGCGACTGTGTTCAAGAAGCCTTGAATTCTGTTGATTTCCTATTTATGCTAGTTTATAAAAAAAACTTGCATATTTGTATAACATTATAAATTTATAATAAAATATAAATAAACTATTCTCACAACAATGATATTAATTTATAGTCTTATAAGCTATTATTTCTCATTTCCTATTTATACTAGTCTATAAAGAAACTTCCATATTTTTATAACATAAGTCAAGAATATTACTAGAATTATGTAAGGAAACTTGAATATGCTTGTTTTATGCTACATTGCAATAACCTATATCGTATTTAAATGGACATTTTTTAATTCATTTTCTGTTTTAATTTCTTTCAAATTGTAATTATATTTGTTTATCATATATTTTTATAACAAAATTATCCTATTGCTATATATTTTCAATCTCTTCTTAAGAGGCAGGTAGTAAACAACTTTGTTGCTTATTCCACTTGTTAATGTTTTATTATTATTAAACTAATATTAATTATTATTATTGAAAAAAAATATTAACTATTCATTATTTAATTTTCCACTCTTTACGTACCCATCGGGATCTATTTTCACCAATTCGATTTACCACTCTTTACATACCCATCGCCATCTATATAATTTTCAGCAATTCTCTTTATTTTCTTATATAAGTGGTTAGCCATTTTTAAAACGTTTTGGAGGTGCAAACCTATATTAACAACTTAGTTTATTTATTGTTTTTTATTTATGTATTTATTTATTTATTAATATATGTGTTTTTTTCATGAAAATATTCTCTCAAACCATAGTTAAGTTAATGGTATAATCAAATATTATATTTTCAACACCTAAGGCAGTTCGTGGTTTCTCCCAAACCACCATCAATTAAACTTTGTTTAAAAGCATTTTCACTAGTAGTTAGGAAAGTAATTTGCACCAATATTTAGATAATAAATTTTTATTTATTTATTTATTTCATTTATTTATGCTTTGTTTTATTTATACAAAACATAAGATCTAGAAAGGAAACAACATGACTTTTAATTTTAATTTTGTGTAGGCCAATATGTTGAGTATAAAATTTATTATTATTTTATTAAAAAGTCACTTACAAACCTACAACATCTCCCTAATGTTGGAGAGTGCCTCAAGAGGCAAAAAAAAATTATATTTAATTTTAATTGTAATTATCAATGATTAATATAAAAATAGAAATAAAATAATAATATGTCACTTTTGAGAGTTAACTTAATTGGTTGGTACTTCCGAGTCCAAGACCACAATAGTTGAGATGGGAGGTTCAATTCTGGGTCTTATAGTGTTAGTTGCATTTATAGTGGACGTAGTGAACCCTCATGGAAAAAAAATGACTGCATTTACCAATATGATTTTTCCATTAATATATGATTAAAAATTATTTGTGACTAAACATATATCAACATTTTTACTCAAGTTTATGAGAGAAGAGTACTATCCACGTTATTAGAAATAAACAATTATAGAAAAGAAAAATATAAAAACCTTTCACCTTCTTTCTCCGAGGTCGGGTTTGAAAAAACTTGTACCTATTTTCGTTGTCCATTGGTCAAATAAAAACTTAACACATATGTTATATTAAAGCTCGAAAGGTATAGAGGCAGTGGTTGTACAAATCACTATTGTTTAGTCGGGTGCGAGAATCGAGGAGTCAGTTGAAAACAAACTTCTTTCTTTGTGGTTTTGAGAAAGGCGAACAATACATAACATGCAGTGGAGCAATTAATGCGACGGCGGACCGGGTGCGGGAATCGAGGAGTCAGTTGAAAACAAACTTCTTTCTTTGTGGTTTTGAGAAAGGCGAACAATACATAACATGCAGTGGAGCAATTAATGCGACGGCGGTCGCACTGTCCGCCGTCGGATCCGTTCCAAAGAGCGATCCGACAGCAGACAGTGCGACCGCCGTCGCATTAATTGCTCCACTGCATGTTATGTATTGCTCGCCTTTGAGAAAGGCACTATACTATACATGCTGCACAAACAGTGGGAAGACCATACCTGATCCCGAAGCAAATTATAGCCTATACACTTACCAAAGGGGATCCGTAGACCATGCATTTAGTGTTTGCGTGTCTAACAATAAGGCAGTCTCTCAGTTGTAGAACATGATCAGAATCAAAAGCCATTTTGGGGCTAAAACCCTGAGGGGTGCGTTCCAAGTGACCGAGATGTGGTGCCTATATATATACCCCCTATCTTTTCTCTCCAAGTGACCCGGATGTACTGCCTATATATATACCTCCTATCTTTTCCCTCATAAATACAATAGAAAAGCAACCTATAATTAATCTCTAAGAATTAATCAGGTCCTTTGTATCACACAGAGATATCCTTCACTTGAAGCTTGATATAACCCGCATAACGGGAGATTGTTGTGATCTCCTTTGATTCTATAATGAATATCAAGGCAGACTTTTTTCTTTCTGAAAAAAAAAATAAAATCCTTCACTTGTAATAACTCATATAGAATATTTAATATATTTGGTTTATAGAGACTAGCCTTCCTAAAGAGATAGGGACAATGGCCTTTTTTCTAAACTCATACTACTTATTCTTTGGCTTTCCTAGCCTTCGTTCAAAAGAGACTTTTATGCCTTTAAGTGTATGGGAATGAATAGCCGTCCTTGCCTGAAGAGCTGATATAAAGCCAACACTGAAATGAGAACCACTAATTAGTATAACCAAGTCTTGTAATTATCTTTAAATTGTGCAATGTGGGTTGTCTCTAAAATAGGAGATAAATAAATAGAGTATAAAAGTAGTGGATTTCCTAACCCTACTTTTTACTTTTTCCGTATTCCATCCCTTTCATAATCATTTTTTTCAATAACTAAATCACCTTAATTAATTATTACCCTTGTAGATTTATTATTTTAAACCATTTATTTTTACGTTATTATAAATATGTATAAAAAAACCTTACCTTTAACATTATTAACTTTACTATAATATATTTTCAATATTTTATTATTATTAAACTAATATTAATTATTATTATTTAAAAATAATAATTACCCTTTCTCATTGTAGATTTATTATTTTAAACTAAATATATAAAAAACACTTACCTTTAACATTATTAACTTTAACATAATATATTTTCAATATTTTATTATTAAATTAATATTAATTATTATTATTTAAAAATAATAATTACCCTTTCTCATTGTAGATTTATTATTTTAAACTAAATATATAAAAAACACTTACCTTTAACATTATTAACTTTAACATAATATATTTTCAATATTTTATTATTAAATTAATATTAATTATTATTATTTAAAAAAAATATTAACTATTCATTATTTAATTTTCCATTCTTTACATACCCATGGCGATCTATATATTTTTCACCAATTCGATTTACCACTCTTTACATACCCGTCGCCATCTATATACTTTTCACCGATTCGGTTTGTTTTTTCATATCAATGGCTAGCCATTTTTAAAACCTTTATATAATCAATCTACATTTTAAGTTAAAAATAATATTCATTACAATTACAATTTGATTTTATATTTTAAACTTACATTTAAAGTTAAATAATAATCATTTCAATTTGATTGTTAATTATTATTAGTCTAATTCCAAATCCCATAGAGCTAAGAGGGATGAATCTTTGGAGGTGCAAACCTCTATTGAGAACTTTTTTTTTAATGCAATAACATAAGAGAGGTTTATTTATTGTCTTTTTTATATATGTATTTCCTGTTTTATTTATTTATTAATGTATGTGTCTTTTTGGATGAAAACATTCTCCCAAACCACCATCAATTAAGCTAATGGTATAATCAAATATTGATATATTTTCAACACCTAAAGAAGCCCATGGTTTCTCCCAAACCACCATCAATTAAACTTTGTTTAAAAGAGAAAAGCATTTGCCCTAGTAGTTGAGAAAGTAATTTACAGGAGTAGTTGGACAATAGATTTTTATTTATTTATTTATTGCCTTAATTTATTTCATATCAATATTATTATTTATTTATTTCATATCAATATGGTTTGTTATGTTCTCGAGAGGGAATATATATGAATCGGTTAGGTAGATTAATTCGAGAGGCATATTTAAAAATTTTATTTTTGAAATGTTTTTACTATAGTTTAGTTAATTTTTATTTTTTGAATTATTTAAATATTGATTTAACTTAGTTTCTATTGGTCTGTTTGCAGGTGACGTTTGCTTGGGACTTTGTGCCCCAAGACCCGGCGGCGTGATAGTGTAAGCAATGGTATTGGAAAATGCTTAGTTTGAGTTAATGATATTCACAGGAGCATTTGGTTCTGGCAGTGGCAGTAAATGAGCCAACCAAGTTTCTCCCTCGAAATAAGAAGGGACCCACTGAGAATGAGACATACCTATAAGCTACACTTTTGCTGGGTGTTATTGTTGTTGGTAATCGTGAGAGATAATTCTTGACCATATCATGAAGTGATAGATGCAAATTTTAATATAATCAGCTCCATGGATCGATGTAGAGAGAGCATTGAGGATCCAATTAAGTCGGTGGAGCATAAATTTAGTTGGTCAGGCTGTGCAATCAATCAATATGAATTAGAACAATAGGAGCTGAGTCTCAATAAATTTTGTATGGGATGCGATTGTGGTCGAATCATTGAATGGAATTAGTGATTGATTGATTGATTCATTTAATTTGGCAGAGGCGGAGATAGAATTCTTAATAAGTGTGGCTGCTCCCATTGGCTCAGCCCAGCCATGCCATGAATGCAATGACGCAGAGACCATTTAATAAAATGCTATGAATGCAATGACGCAGAGACCATTAATAAAATTTAAGGATACATATCCATATATGTTTCTTTTAAATGCCTACTACAGCAACCGTTCCTCGCAATTTACAGTAAATCCTGGGCAGAAGCACGAGGGGATTAAAGGAAGAGTTGGAGGCTCGTGATAAATATTGGACACAAATAGTAGCATGCATTCAAGGAGATATATAATATATATATATGGATGAAAGTAGAACTTGTCATTAAACTTCTTTATGGAGGTGAGGGACGTTGTGTTAGGTGCTAGATATTGCTCAAGGGAAACGGTAGAATGAAGCACGAGTGGATTAAAGGAAGAGTTGGAGGCCCATGATAAAAAAATAGTAGCATGCATTCAAGGAGATATATATATATATATATATATGTGGACAGAAGTAGAACTTGGCATCCATTAAACTTCTTTATGGAGGTGAAGCACTTGCGTTCGGTGCCAGATATGGCTCAAGGGAACCAGTAGAATGAGTGAATGATTTGTGTTCACCACATTCTTTTTCGGGCTTTAAGTCTCCAATGATCTCCCAATCAAGGAAGATTAACATTTCAATTGTATTTAATACCCATCCGCCATTGTCTCCAGCTAATCCAAATCCCTACAAATACACAAAGAAAATTGATCTGCAATTTTCAATTTATCCTTAGACTTTTGGATTTGTAATTTCTTCATCATTAAATAGGTATCAATGAAGTTTCAAAGTACAGATATCTGCGCTCCAAAATCTCGACGAAAGATGGAGGTCATAGGTAAGCCTTGAAGAACCATGATAAGAAGATTTATGGATTCTTTGATTTGCTAGCACTGGCCACCTGATCCATTACACATTATGTATTCTATTATTGTAAATGTGGACTGTTTCTTGAATTCTCCATGTTATTGTATATTCTCTTTAATGGAAACTGCACAATTTGACATTGGTATAGAAAATCCAAAGCCCTTTGAACTTTTGAGCTTTCATTCATTCGCGCATTTATCCTTTATACTTTCATCACATTATTTTATATAAAACACAGCTGAGCTACGGTCTACAAACGACCAAAACCACTGTGACGAGACTCTGTTGATTTGATTGGAATGCCGCCCACAACACACTTCAAGTCACGCGCATACCAGTGAGTGAAGAAGTCAGTCACTTAGTTTACTGGCACTATGGAAGAAGCCGCCCGGTTTCCGCAGCTGCTTTGACAGGCGTCCAGTTTGGCCTTGCATCGTCCAGGGAAATTGTAAGTGGATGCATGGAATAGAGAAGAATAATGGGAAATCGGGTTCTTGTTTACTGCAATTCTGAGGCAAATAATATATTTTAACTCAGTTAAAACTCATTTTCATGCCAATTCAGTTGGAAACCACCTTTGAAGTCTGAATGTGTATGTTAAACAAAATATAGCACTTATTTATTTATTTTTGGTTGGGAGTACACTTTTAACCAGTTATCAGCCTTCATGGCTCCCTCATCCTTGGTAATGAGCTTATAATTTTTTGTTATGAGCAGTGAAGAATCTCGACAAAGCCTGGTATGTGGTAGATTTGATGTTTTCGTGTGCATTGAAGAGCATAACCTTCTTGAAGCTCTAGTTGCTTCTGTCGCCACCATTTCTCATAGATTGAGACGAACTCAGAGACTCAAGATAAGTCATTTCCAAAGGTTCAATGTTTATTTCCATAGGTTCAACGTAAACATTGGAAGGTATTTCAGTATGGCTGCCCATGAAGGTCTGGAAATACCCAAACATACATTGTTCTTTGCGGATGGATATCACAAATGTGCTTTTCTCACTGCTATTTATAAACGGTTAATAAAGTATTTTAGTAATCAATTAAAAAAGGTTAATGTCAGTGCATTTGGGTTTGAGTTGGATCAAATGTGCAAAGAATATGATCTTGATTTCAGGAGGCTAGGAAATGATGATTTTTTTCTCTTTTAAAGCATTTTCGATTGCCAGAGTTCCAGATTTATATAGACTTGCCGAATTCCATCCAAGGTCGCCGCATGGAGTGTCTCAAGTGTCCAACCAAAGCTTAATGAATTAGAACATCAGATATTTCATAATTTTCTCTGGGTTCTACTGAGTACTGTAGTTTTATTGGATATATGCCCGATTCAGAATTGCAGATTTAGATTATGTGTAGGCAACTAAGTATTGTGCAGCTCTTTCTTTTTTCTGGATGAAGTTGAAATCTAATTGGTGTTAATGTTTGTATTTTCCTCGACTCCAGCTCTCAATTGATATGTTGGAAAACTGGATAAAGGAGCATCTAGAGGCATGCATGAGTTTCAATAAGGACGCTGGCACTTCCGTGTTTCAGAGAATTGGTGTTGTATCATGATTACCATGGCTTGGTAGCTTTCAAGAAGGTAATATTAAAAGATTGCAACACAAATACAATTTTCTAGCACTTCCGTGTTCAAAGAATTGGCGTTGTATCATAATAAACTTGGGGTCGCGGGTGGGATGAAAAGGGTTTAATAAACTTGTTTGAGCAATATGAACTAAATTGTTTTCCTGGGAAAGGTAATACCCAAAGGATAAATAATTGACATTGTACAGTAAAGGGTTCTTAATTTGTTGAAAGACAGAAACCAGGCATGATTCAAGGCCATTTTCCCCAAGTAGCATCATGCAGAGAATTGCTAATTCCACAGTAACTCTGAAAATCACGGTTATTGTAACTTATCCTGAAGTTTCCTAGAAATTTAAATTTCTCAACGGCATATTCATCTTCTAGGTTGTTGCAAAAGGACCAGCCTTGATTGTTGCATCACAGGTTGTTGCAAAAGGACTAGCCTTGATTGTTGCATCACTAATGTGAAGGATGGTGACGCCATTGTCACATATAGTTTAGACTACAATATTCTTTTTTTTTCCAATAGCTGGTATTGTGTTCTAATTTTACAATAAGATGCTTATGGTTATTAATTGAGAAAGGTTAAAAGACACTGAATGTTTACTTAATTGGAAGCCATGCTTTAAAATATAAAGTCACAAATAGTTTAGATTACAATACACGTTTTTTTTCTTAATAAAAGCAGTGAATTCCAATAGGCTTTTTTCTTCTTCATAAAACCAGTGTATTCCAATAGCTGGTATTAAGTTGTAATTTGGTTCATGAATTCAAATAGATTATTATGTCATTTAAAGGGGTTTGTTCTTAAAATTGTAATTGAAATTGAATTTCTGGTTTTTGAATTCCTTAGAAGCTAACTGATAGATGGGTTTTATTTGTACGGCACATTGATGCACAGCTGAAACCAAAAATCCCAATGATAGTAGCATTGGTACAGAGAGCATTCCAACTACTCATATGCTAGAGGGCACTGCCAGTATTGAACTAGTGTATATCTTATTTCTTACTTTGTGCTTATTTATGATGTTGTAGATCAAGATAGTTAATATTAATCCACGTAAACAATAATCCTCACTAACCTATTAGAGTTCTTGTATAAGCTTCGTCCTATAGAATTATGGTATTACCTCATACCACTTGATGAATCAAGTCATATGTAAGCTCCTTATTCAACCATAGGTTTCAAAATTCAATGACCAAACAATGTAGATGATTCACATACTATATGGTATTACCTCATATAGAATTATGGTATTACCTCATACCACTTGATGAATGAATCAAGTCATATGTATGCTCCTTATTCAACCATAGGTTTCAAAAGTCAATGACCAAACAACATAGATGATTCACATACTATATGGTATTACCTCATATCAGTTGATGAATCAAGTCATATGTAAGCTCCTTATTCAACCATAGGTTTCAAAAGTTAATGACCAAACAACGTAGATGATTCACATATTATGATTCAAAGCTAAAGGCATGTTAGTAAGCATGATTTGGTAGAATACGGGTACACAATGGTACATAAACATGTAGACAACAAAGAATAGAGGGTCAAACCTATGGCACTTTCAATTCCAAAATATGGCATTAAAGATGGGTAAATGAAAGCAGTGGGATATACATATGAAATTTGCATATACATATGCAATTTGCAGCCTTCAAATTTATTTTTACTAGGGGCTTCTTGATGTATATATAATTTTATGTTGTTACCAAATACTCAACTTGTGGTTGTCTTTCATTATGTTAATTGATTTTAGGTGTTTAATGTTGGGTAAGAATTGCTTGGTTTTTTGTTTTCTACTTTCTCATATATCAATATAGAGAGACTTTATAAAATAATGATTATTATAAAAATAGTTGCCCCATAAAATAACCTTCACTACAACAAATTGATGCCTACTTTACCTTAAAAAGTTGGAGAAGAATTACACCCTAACACAGATTATAAAATAATCCCATATGACAAATCTTGTTTTTTAGTATTTTAGAGTTGTTATTGCAATTGTGTTGTCTTTTTAATTTGTTTTATTTATTTATTTATAACATTTAGATAATGATGCTACTTCATTTCAATCAAGTACATAATACTATTACTTCTTTTAAATATGATCCCTCCTACTATGCAATGGAGTTGTTTGCAATTACAAACAACCAACCATTGCTACTGCAATGTTTTGGACATTGCCACCTTGTGGCTCTTTTCAATGGCATTCTCGTCCCTCATAATTCCAAGGGCTTGTTTTAAGATAGGATTTGAATTATGGATTTATAACCATATAATTGATTTTTTTGTTGTTGTGATTTTTTACAGTTTGCAGACTTAAACTATCATTAAGCTCTATCACTACTGCAAAATTGCTAGTTTACTTTCAAGTTAACCTACAACAACATGTGACAATGTCGGGAACATTTCCACCACGTGGCTCTTGTTTTATTTATACAAAGGATAAGAGATTTAGAATGGAAACGACATGACTTTTAATTTAATTTTGTGTAGGACAACATGTTGGGTATAAAATTTATTATTATGTAATTAAAGGGTCACTTACAAACGTGACAACATCTCCCCCATAGTGGAGAGCGCCTCTAGGCCCAAAAAATTATATTTAATTTTAATTGTAACTTTTTATTAATGGTTAATATAAAAATGGAAATAAAATAATGAAATGTCGATTTCGAGAGGTAACTTAATTGGTTGGTACTTCCCAGTCCAAGACCACAATAGTTGAGGTGGGAGGTTCAATTCTGGGTCTTATAATGTTAGTTGCATTTACAGTGGACATAGAGAACCCTCATGAAAAAAAAAATGACTACATTTACCTATATGATTTTTCCATTGATGTATGATTAAATATTATTTGTGATTAAACATATATCGACATTTTTACTCAAATTTATGAGAGAAGAGTGCTATCCACATTATTAGAAATAAACAATTATAGAAAATAAAAATATAAAAACTAAGTAATTAGGTCGAAGGTCTTCTTTCTCTGAGGTCGGGTTTGAAAAAACTTCTACCTCTTTTCGTCGTCCTTTGGTCAAATAAAAACTTGACACGCATGTTGTATTGGAGCTGGAAAGGTACAGAGGCAGTGGTTGTACAAATCACTGCTGTTTAGTCGGGTGCAGGAATCGAGGAGTCTGCCGAAAATAGACTTCTTTCTTTGTGGTTTTGAGAAAGGCACTGTACATGTTGCACAAGCAATGGGAAGACCATACTTGATCCTGAAGCAAATTATAGTGAGGTGAATCCATGAAGATGGGTGTCTATTTTGGGGGTTTTACGAGAAAATAAATTTGATTTTTTCATGTTTTTTAACTTTGGGCGAACGAAAGTGATATTTTCGTTTAGAATTTCACTTTTAAGTAAAAACAAAACTTTTAGAGAATTATGTTAGTTTTCTATTCATAATTTTTTCAATTTTTTTTTGTGAGATTTGATGTCGTTTCTGAAAATTTTGACAATGTGTCCTTATAAAATGAAAGGACTAAAAAATAGACATGTTTGGTTGCGCCCCTAAAACCATTGTTAAACTTGTGTTTTGCAAAAACAAAATATGTTATGACAATATGCACACAATATACTATTGTGATGATTATAAGTTTGTAACCAATGGATCTATATACTAATTATAATATTTGTTTGAATTTGATCAATGGGGAAACCTTGTCGATTTTCAACATGTGTTTGGTTGAGCCACTTTTCTCTCAATTGACTATAAAATTTAAAAATCTACGAATACCCTTTTGAAGTAGACACTCCAATTAACTGCACCATATTTGTTTCAATTTTTTAGGTGGTGTATTTTTAAAGTTATATATTTTTAATTTCACCGCATGTTGAAAAAGATGAAACGAAACTCAACACATGTTAAGAAACAAAAAAAATTAAAAATATCAGATCTCACCTATACACAACAAAATCTATACCTATGGAAAGTAGATTCAATGACAAAACTAATGGTATCAAGTCCGATAGTTGATTTGTAGTGTAAGGCATCCAGTTTACCTTCCGAAAATGGAGAAACCTGAAAATTGTGCAGGTTTCGGGTCTTAGAGGTTATTTGGCCGAACAATTATTCAACCGAGCAATGTTTTTCCGTTATGTAACCGTTATTTATAATGCAAACGCAAAAAAAAATTGTCGGCCGTAATTTTTTTTTAGCTCACGTTCTTCTAGTTATCTGCCATCAATAGTTGGTTATCTATTCATTAACTATAAGTTATCCATGCATCGCTACGAGCTATTTTTTGTATTCTTTCCTTTTTTATAATAGATTATTTCGAATTTTGAACGATTTCCACATAATCAATCTCGACATTAAACAATAATAACACATTACAATTTATTATATTACTAGCACACCCACAAACAAAACATGTGCTTTTCAAGGAGATACACTAGGACGAATATATCCTTTGTCTAGCAACTCCTGTAATTGTATTCTTCATTTCATTAATTCTGGGATACTCATATGATATGGAGCTCGTGATATTGGTGTTGAAAACAACGTTAGATCTATTGTAAAATCTAAATATCGTTTAGGTGGTAATACTGATATCTTATCACAAAATACAACTTCAAATTCTTTTAAAATAAGAAATTGTTCTAATTCCATTTTTTTATTTTTTGGGCCCAAATTCTTTAATTTTGATGCCATAAAGTTGGCACCCTTTCCTAATACACTTTTTACATTGTAGTGCTGAAATTTGTCGTGTAGATAAAGGTTTATAAATTTCCTTCATTGTATGATACTTATCCTCCTCATCCACACTATTAAAAAATTTATGCAAATAGTCGATAACAGCTTTATGAGATTCTAGCCAATGTATACCTATCAAAATGTCATAGAATCCTTGGAGAAGTATATTTAAATTAACTGAGGTATCCGAGTCATTAAAACCTAATAACAAATCTTTAACTATTTCCGTAACTTTTCTTTTTGCCTTTGTTGTCAGCTATACCAACCATGCATTTTTTTGTTTTTCTTTACTAAGTTTACACTTTTCAACTACTTTTGGTGCAATGTAACTTAAACTAGATCCTGAATCGATAAGTATAGAAACATGTATGTTCAAAACTTTACCTTCTACTTCCAACATGGTGGATTGATGGTCCGCCTGCCGATATTCCAAAGAAACATTAACTATAGGGATATTCCTGGCTATGTCATTCATAGTAGAAGCTTCCTGCAACATGCATATGGGTTGTTATTCCATCCTCCATTGGAAGTTTTGATACTCTTTATACCATTGCCATTGGTTGAACCTCGTCTGTTGTAATTGTTATCAGTATAACCTCTTGTTCATTTTCCAAAAGGTGAGGGTTTAAATCCTTTCCTACGTTGATCGATCTTTTCAATTTTTATTTTTATTTTTCCAACTTCTACTCAATTTGGATCTTTGTTTAAACAAATGGTAGCACAACTAGGCCTTTTCTAATTGCTTCATCCATTGTTTAGGAATTTCAAACACAATATTTTTCTTATACACTGGAGGTAAACAACTGATAAAACTGTATACCTTAGCTTTTTCAACTCTTAGGTATGGTACATAGCATTGTAAATTTACAAAATCGGTTACAAATTCTTCCATGGTTAACAATCCTAGTCTCAAATCATTGAATTATTGGGCTTTCTCATCATAATATCGTTCTGACATATGCATTTTTTCAATAGTTTAAAAAAAAATTCCAACTCAACTCTTTACTACGCATGTTACTAACACTTTTAGCCTCCTTCCACCACAGAGCAGATTTTCCACTCAGCTGAAAACAAAGATAAAGGTTCCCTCAAATTATCATCATATCTGTACACTTGAAAATTGTGTTTGATATTTAACAACCAAGATTCTATTGCTTCCTCAAATTCTCCATAAAACATGGGGGGCCTTAACTTTTTGAATTCTCCTTGTAACTCTACAAGTTTTTCTTTTTGTTTTTCTGTATTCATTTCATCAGCTTTCTTTAAATCCTGGGGGGTTATAGGAATGCTATTTGTAGTTTCATCACTACTGCAACTTTGTAGTGCTCATTTTCTTTTCTTGTAACGAACATAAAATAAATATAATAATTAAATTGCTAATGTTACCTTAGTAATAAAAAATATTAAAATTCAGAATCAAGTTGTTAATTTTACCTTAATAATAAAAAATATTTCTATCAAAACTTTCTAACATTCCTAACATTCTAAACTTCTCAACAATGAAAATATTTTACATCTACAATCATACATAAACTTAATAATACATATTTTCATATATTTTGCACCTATAAAAACTTCCTAACATTCATAACCTTTCCTGACATTCATATATTTGCACCTATCAAAACTTCCTAACATTCCGAACATTTCCTAACATTCATTCATATATTTGCACCTATCAAAACATTCACTCCTAACATTCCCCCATTTCCACATTCACTCCTAACATTCCCCCATTTCCACATTCACTCCTAACATTGCATCTATCAAAACATTCACTCCTAATATTCCCCCATTCCCACATTCACTTTTAACATTAACATTCCCCATATATTCATTCTTACATTCATTCATACATTCATATATTTGCACCTATCAAAACTTCCTAACATCTCCTAACATTCATTCTAAACATTCATATATTTGCACCTATAAAAACTTCCTAACATTCCTAACATTAACATTCTCATATTCATTCCCCATATATTCATTCTTAACATTATATTGCACCTATCAAAACATTCACTCCTAACATTGCACCTAACAAAACATTCACTCCTAACATTCCCCCATTCCCACACTCACTCCTAACATTAACATTCCCCATATATTTATTCTTAACATTAACATTCCTCATATAGTCATTCTTAACATTAGATTACACCTATCAAAACTTCATAACATTTCTATCACTCTCAACTTCTCAACAACAAACATACATAAATTTAATAATTTACATACATTCATATATTTGCACCTATCAAAACTTCCTAACATTCCTAATCTTTACATATACATGTATATAATCCAAAAAACAATATCTAAGGTCAATGCAGATGTATATAATCCAAAAAAATAATCATGAACATGTGAGTTCAATGTACATGTATATAATCCAAAAAAACAATCATATACATGTGAGCTCAATGTACATGTATATAATCCAAAAATTAAGCTCCTCGATGTCCAAATCAACTACAATATATACATCTACATAAAAAGAACAATATAAATAATTCTCTAAATGGAAGTCCACCACTATCCTTGAATAAGGTTTTCCCTTGGATTCGAAACAATCTGCAACATGTATAAAAACAGATTATGAATATCATAAATTATTTAAAGAACTTTAAACTAAAATCAAAGCATTAAAACATTAAACTAATATATCAAAGAACAATTCAATTATTATCAAAATTAACTCCAATTCTCTATCATCCAACGGAGTCTTCTCTTTGCTTCTAAAAGGTGGAGGAGACCCAAGCTACAACATATATAAAAACAATTTATAAATCTTACAAATTATTTAGACTACTTTAAACTAAATTCAAAAAATTAAAATATTAAACTTACAATTCCAACACTATCGTCCAATGGAATCTTTCCTTTGCCGCGAAAAGATCGAAGAGACCCAAGCTTCAACATATATAAAAGCAATTTACAAATGTCAAACATTATTTAAAAGTTCAATTTTGTTAATAAATAAATCATAGTAAAAGCAAAAAATATTAAGCTTAGCAATTAACTTAAAATAAAAAAATAAAAATAAAAAACATTAGCTCACAATAGATGAAAAATCATCTAAAAAGTTCGAATCTAATGAACCCTGCATAGATAAGTCAAATTAACAATAAGATACATAGTTAAAATATATGTGTGTGTGTGTGTGTGTGTGTGTGTGTGTGTAAATTTTAAATATACCTCTCCAAAATGCTCTTCTACATTTCCAGCATTTTGACTAGTGGAGACTCTAAAATTAAGTTCATTTAACAATAGAGAAAACTGAAAACAATAAACATTTACGTAACGTATTTATTACTATACATCAAAAAATAATTTATCATACATAGATATAATGTAACAAAAAGTTTAATTCAAAATAAATAAATAAAATTAATAGATTGAAACTACACAAACCTCTCCTATACTTGACGTGTCATTATATATTCTATCTGAAATTATATTACGACAAAGTTTGGCATAGGCCTTTAGATCTTAAATGCCCATATAATCTAACTCGTCATTTGTTTTGTAAACAAAATCTTGTCGAATAGTGGCTCGAGCCCTCTCTCAACTCAATCCAACATCAACTCCCACAAATGCCGAAGTCAAACCTTCGGCAACATTATGCCTTGCAGTTGTCCCAACTTGTGATGTGGGCTCCATTTTTGATTTGTAAGTCACAATCCTAGGTGGACGAGATATTAGGGATGCATGTCGAAGAGTACTGGGATCTCTAAGGGCACCTTTTCGATTGCATATCCTCCCCTTTCCAACTCCATAAAACTCGGAATGAATGTCAGTATAGTCTGGCTTCATTCCTATAAAAAAACAGCATAAAAAACCTAGCAAAATAATTAGGAACCTCATCGTTCTATGGAAACCGACCATAGGCTGCAAGGAACCGAGCATATAAAAAATGTGCAAGTTTGGGGTGCTTAAAATATTACACTTTCAATGCTTTCTGCTTTAGGCCCTCTTTGAAGTTGAACATTGAGTTGGCATGTTCTCTAGTCACTCTCTCCTCCACAACAGCCCACTTGTCTGGACCCATCACTTGTGCCTTTCTTCTTTGCATCAATGCAACAAAACCATCTGTTGTTGGTCCAAGATCCTCATATACCTCAATGAATTTTTGTAATGATTGCAAAACCATCTCTATACTTTGTTTGTTCTCTGGAGTGAGATCCAAACGAGAAAGATCGTTTTGCAACTTGTCATAGTGAGCCCTACAACTTTCAAGGGTCGTTTGTTGAAGACCACTTTGCCATGGAATCTCCTCTGGTAAATCTGATGGATAGGTCGTAATGGGTGTACAACCCTCAGCTAGCTGGACATATTGCATCCTTGCTTGACCTTCGCCACCATGTGTAGGATGACGAGCCTCTTGCGAACCTTGCTCTGCTTCCATGCTTGTCTCCCGTACAGAAGGTCGAGATCCACGTTCACCCATTGATGATAAGGGGGAATCATCTCTACCACTATCGCCACGTCGATGATCAAATGAATGTGAACTATACAATAAGCTTGAATCCCGAGGTGAAGTCGATAATCTTTGA
>LPNX011222269.1:145223-202225 GCA_001517045.1 Pseudotsuga menziesii
TCCCCCATCTTCAAAGACATAGCCACTAAAAAACTAATTTTTTAATAAAGACCTATATGTCCCTAATATTATCTAATATATCAACTCATAACATATTCAAATTCTGCATGTTAATTCCTCAACTTCAGAGAACTAGCTACTATAAAAACTAAGTTTATATTACCTAGATGTCCCTCATATTATCTAATAGTTCTTAAAATGAAAATAGCTACACTATTGTTGGATGTATGATAAATTAATGAAGCAATCTCTGTGTTTTTGATGTGTTTTAGATTTTTAAAACTGCATTTTTAATAAAGACCTAGATATCCCTAATATTATCTAATAGTTCTTGAAATGAAAATAGCTACACTATTGTTGGAAGTATGAGATATTAACATAGCAATCTCTGTGTTTTTGATGTATTTTAGATTTTTAAAATTAATGGAAACAATATCATCAAATATGAAATTAAAGCCACATTTCTTTATGTCAACTACAAAAATTTTCGTTATTCCATAAAATCATAAAAAAAACCCTTATGCTAAGTAAACTAATTAGAGTCAAAGTCGATGAACTCTGCATGGACAGAGTTCATCAACTCTGTCCACATGGACAAAGTTCCTCAACTCTGTCCATGTGGACAGAGTTATGTTCATCACTCCACGTGGACAAAGTTCATCAACTCTGTCCATGGACAGAGTTGATGAACGAATATCTTCCTTATAATACCTATAAACTAAGATTAAAGTTAAAAAAATGCACAATATCCTAATATAATATTAAATATAAACTGATAACTAATAAGCATTATATAAGTTATATGTTTCTTTTATGATTTAGATTAAAAATACATAAGATCAAACAGATCGATAATCAGAAAAATTGATGTTTTATGTGTAATAATGTTTTTTTGTTTATGATTATATAAAGCGTACTAAAATACGTTTTGCTAAGTAAAGTTATCAGGGAAAGGGTTGATGAACTCTGCATGAACTACGTTTTGCTAAGTATAAAAAAGTAGTCTAAGGCAAGTGCAAGTACTTACCTACTCTACAGACAGACACTACTGCTGACTACTAGCTACCTAGTCGTTATAGAGTTGTTAGAGAGAGCATCACTATTAAATATAGATAGAGCTTCTATTTCTTCTTCTACACTCATGTTTAGTTTCAATACTGACTGCTATCAATCAGCTATTGTGATTTCATGGATTTATCACATCGGATGGCAATGACATATAGATTTCAACTTGGACTAAGGCGAGTGACTAGGGATTGACTACATGGGCCTATGGATTCCCCCCCATTAGTGCAGCCTATCCCTATGGTTTTACGTTACACTTCTGGTTGTTTTGGTCTCCATCCCCATAATAAGATAAAGCAATTCTTTCTTTAAACTTGACTTTCTCTATCTAACCTTTTCTCTCTATGTTTCGGAAAAGCATGAAATGGAACTTAATGCAATGCATCATGGACTAAGATAGTCATAAAGTGCCTTGGGACTTATACTTCGGCTAGTAGTTGTATGGACTAAAGCAAGTAGTAGAGCTTATGGACAAAACTATATAGTTATTACACTACAGCTGAAGTTGTGACTCAGGAAAGACATGAAATGAAAAGGTTTTGAAATCCTGTCCCCTACCAACGAAAAAACATGAAGAAATAAGTTGTTTACTTAGGGAGTTGATCAGCTCTGTCCATTTGGACAGAGTTCAAATGGACAGAGTTCATCAACTCTGTCCATTTCCTTAGGTTCCTTGTTTGTCATGTCAAGGTCAATGCCAAGTTGTGGATATAATTTGTACTCTCTCTTTTCCAGAGATGCAACCACAACACTTCAATGTCTACCAGATTGCAAATGGAACTATGATTAGTTGTTCCCATATTACAAATGAGACTATGACAAAGCTGTTAGTGACAAGAAAAAGTAAGACAGTCTTGTACTCTTATTAAATACCAGAGTATCAATGTTACTCTTTAACATTTATCTCATTCAATTAAGATTCATACAACACTTTACAACTCTAACAATGTAAAAAAAACTATGAGATCAATTCAGTGATAGTTCAAGTCGATCTAACAACAATAAATCAAAATTTTCTAATTAATAAAAGAATAAGCAACAAGCTAGTTGTTGTTGATAAAGGAATAAACTACCTGTACAATCTCATGTAATTAATTCCCAACTAAAGCAGTCTCATAAATTCTAAAAGATTATACTGTTCTTCCACGTAAAAGATAACATTCTAATTAAATCGTCTACAAAGGGACGGTGAAGTATATTAAACACGACATTGCTATCAGCTATAGCAAAACATAATTTATCATTTTAACAGCATGAACTTTTAATGAAGTTTATTTATGATCTATGCATTTATATAACCAAAATTCAGAACAATAGACACAACAATCATTTACAATGAACACATAGATTTTGTTTTAATTACAATGAACACACATATTTACCTGAAAGAGGCAGCACAACAAGACCACACCATGAACAGACCCTCCAAGAAAAGACCATGAACACCTCCACGAACAGACCTCCACGCCGAGAGGAAACCAGATAGGTAAAGGGGTGTCAGGATGGCGGATGTACACGTTAGGTGGCAGGGTGACGTGGACGGGGATGACGGGAAAATACCAACCAATCGGGTGGCGAGAGGATGAGGATGAGGACAAATCACTGCAGGCGAAAACAACGAAAATGGGGCCGCAATTGACCTTTTATGCAGAAAAATTATTCGGCCGAATACGTATTGAAACGTTGGTAAAAATTACCGGCCGACAATGCGTTCCGTCAAATTAAACGGTTCACCGTTAAAGGTTATTCAGTCGAATAAAGGATTCGTTATTCGACCGAAGAACTATAATTATTCAACCGAATAAATATAGTTATTCGCCTGAATAATGTCCGCTATGTTGTTTGGGCACTCGATTCTCATGGAAGTGTTACCCAACTTCGCGTTTTCACCCAGCATATACACTTACCAAAGGGGATCCGCAGACCATGCATTTAGTGTTTGCGTGTCTAACAATAAGGGAATCTCTCAGTTGTAGAATGTGATCAGAATCAAAAGCCATCTTGGGGATAAAACCCTCAGGGGTGCATTCTAAGTGACCTAGTTGTACTCCTTATATATATATACCTCCTATCTTTTCCCTCCAAGTGACCCGGATGTACTACCTATATATATACCTCCTATCTTTTCCCTCATAAATACAATACGGAAGCAGCCTATAATTAATCTCTAAGAATTAATTGTCCTATCTTTTTCCTCATAAATACAATAGGGAAGCAACCTATAATTAATCTCTAAGAATTAATCAGGTCCTTTGTAGCACACACGGATATATCCTTCACTTGTAGTAACTCATATAGAATATTTAACATACCTGGTTTACAGAGACTGGCCTTCCTAGAGAGATAGGGATACTAGCCTTTTTTCTAAAGAGAATGTTTTCCTCGCCTGATGCAGGACGAGTTGCGACTCATACTACTTATTCTTTGGCTTTCCTGGCCTTCGTTCAAAAGAGACTTTTATGCCTTTAAGTGTTGGGGGAATGAATAACCTTCCTTGCCTAAAGAGCCGGTATAAAGCCAACACTAGAATGAGAACCACTAATTAGTATAACCAAGTCTTGTAGTTATCTTTAAATTGTGCAATGTGGGTTGTCTCAGTGTCTAAAATATGAGATAAATAAATAAAGTATAAAAGTAGTGGAATGACGGTTAATGATGGAATAAGAGATAAATAAATAGAGTATAAAAGTAGTGGATAATAGTGGAATGACATTAATGATGGAAAGACCAAGCAATGAGATTTTGGAAGCTAGATTTATTGCCATCTAATTATAATTATTTAAAAGTTTGAATTTAAATTTTAAATTATATTAAGACATATATTTCACTATAATATATATAAAGTTAATTTAAGTTTTGGAAATATTAAACATAGTTTTATTATTTATTTTAAAAAATAGTAGTAAATAAAAATGTTTTAAAAATAATAATAATATTAATAAAAAAATAATAATAATATCAATAATAATACTAATAAAATTTTAATTAAAAAATAATAATTAAATAAATATATCTTAAACTTTCATATATATATTTTAAAATTCAATATATATATATAATATTTTTTAATTTTAAAAAAAGTTTATTAAAACATAATTGTTATTATTAATTTTTACAATTAACTATAAATACTATTTTCTATATTTTTATCAATTTCTTTAAGATAAACAAAAATTTTAAATATCAATATTTTTTTAATTATAATTATTTAAATGTTTGAATTTAAATTATAAATTAAATTAAAATATTTAATTAAAACATAAATCAAGTTTTGGAAATATTAAACATATTTTTTAATTATTATTTACTTAATTTTTTATTTTAAAAAATATAATTAATAAAGGAAAAAAAATAAGAACAATATACTTAATAATTTTTTAATTGAAAGTAAATTTTACTTAAACAAATAAATTTTAAAATTTAATAAACATAATATTTTTCAATTAATTCAAACATAATAGTTATTATTCATTTTTAAAATTTAAATATAAAACAAGTTCTTATATTTTTATCAAACTTTTTGTAACATCCCCTAACTCGTTTTAATTCTTTTGCAATAGAGAATACAAAGGTGAATGTAAATGTGCAACTATCCGTGAGAATTGATAAAACACTATCATAAAGTTAAACTAAGTGATCGTTCACTATGAATAATTATCTTAATTTAGGCATGGGAGGTTGAGAAATTAATTCTAGAGCTCCCAAAGGAGAGAAGCCAAAGTTTCATTCTTTTTACTATAGTCATTTTGGGTATTAAGTGTGAAAGATATTCCTACTTAAAGGTTATCTTTAATAGTTATTTTTATGCAAAAGTGGGGAATCTCCTAATAAATATATAAGAGACAAAAACAAAAGAGAAAAATAACGGTTTTTTTTAATGCTAAAAAGAATTTAACTTTATATTAATATTGTCTCTAAACATATTTAAAGAAAAAGTGTTACGATAAAATATTAAATTATTCTTCATGAATAACAATATATATAATTCTTCCACATATTTAAGAAAATATCATGTAATTTAAATAAATGCACATGGATATATTAAGTGTTATGTAACAAATAGAATGTTTTTAGGAAATAATAAAGAAGTTGTCGAGCAACGTTACGACCATTAAAAGATTAATTAAAGGCTTTAAAGAACGATTAAGAGCGGATCTTGAAGGGAAGATATTTTGCGATTATGAGGAGGAGATGGATCTTTTCAATTGACCCTGCTAAGAGAGATTGTTACATCGGTGCAATTATAATGGTTTGGCCGGGTTAATAGGACGAGTTCAAAAGGGAGCTGCCGAAGGATTGGAGAAATTGATCCATTCTTCAAAAAGAATTACGGTACCTCAACAAAGTAACAATTGCAATAACTTCAACAAAGAGTGATTAGGGTAAATGCGTGCTTTCATTGCACTTGTAAATTCATTTAATGGTCAAAACATGTGCATTCCTCCTCTAAAATACAAACTACATTTTGAAGTGAAAAGTAGGTAAGAATGGTCATAAATACTCATTACAAAATAAAATAACACTTTAATATTAGGGAATTTAAAATCAAATAATCTACTTCTATATATAGACTTCAAAATCAAATCAAATAGACTTACAATTTTTAAGTAAGTATACCATGTATTATTTAGAAAGTTTTTAGTCTTTAGAACGTGTGGAGGATAATATACATTTTCAATATGAATATACAAAATCAAATATACTTACATTTTTAAAGTAATTTTACCATGTAATATTTATAAAGCATTGTAATGTATCAAGAATGTTGAATTTTAATGTTAGTTTTTCAAAGCTAAAAAATACAACTTTATATTATAAAAAGTTGTGTCATATATAATTGCAACTTTCCAAAAAAGATTCAAGGTGAATGGAAATTGAAATGGGACAGTTACATAAGAGGGCTGGAGTATGGAAGAATTCGTCTTTCTGACACTTGTGATTCATTATTATGGGCTTATAATCAATATGTGGGTCATTTACCTGCTGCTCTGGGTTATGAATGTATTGCTTCCTCGTTCTGCTCTGTGGGACAGCTCTCTGCACTTGACTTGCTCTGGAATCTTAATATCCCACTGAAAATCGGCTGCTTCATATGGTTAACTGTCAGGAGTTAGATTCTGACCTGGGATCAATTGCAACATCAGGGCATGCAGGGCCCTAGTAGATGTGTCCTTTGCTGTAAGGGTGAAGATAATGCCCAGCATCTCTTCCTTGACTGTTCATTCTCCAAAGGAGTCTTTTCCTTCTTTGTTGACCGATATGGACTTCCTCCTACACATTTTGACTCTGTCTCTACTTTTCCAGAACATTGGTTCAGCAGCACTCCGATCTATGCTCACTTCAGATATCTACCGATTTTCTTTTATTGGTGTATCTGGAATCTCAGAAACTGATGCATTTTTTACAATAAATCGCCCACTGTCCATGCTCTTCTCATACAGATTGATAACCTTATTCACTTGTATTCGGTTCCACAAAAAAAGAAAAGAATCAGAAATATTGGACCGAGTCCCTTGATCAACTACCCTTGTGGATTTTTTGATGGGGCTGCTACAAGAAATATTGGTGGTGCTGGATTTGTGATTCATCTAAATGCTGCTTATTTCATTAGTTTCTCCTTGGGCTGTGGCTGCAGCACAAACACTAGATCCGAGTTACTAGCATTATGGGCTATTCTGAGAGTCAGCAAGTTGATGGGTTTACCCATGCACTTGATATTTGGTGACTCGCTTGTCATTATCTCTTGGCTCAACAGATTCGCAACTCTAAATGTCCCATCTTTGAGTCATTGGTGTGATGACATACTTTCTATGCTGCAATTTTCCCCATCTGTGATCTTCAAACATATATATCGTGAGAATTACAAGCAGGCTGATGGTCTCTCCAAGTAGGCTTTGAAGATGGATATGGGTTTCGGCTACTTTTTTGAATCTCTGGATGGCATGATCATTGATCATGGGTAGCTTAAGCTTTTCTAGCTTGTGCAGGGCTATATGCTCTTATTGTCTTTTGGCACTTTGTGTTTTGACATGTATTAGTTCATAGTTAGCATTGAAGTGACTTTCAACCTGCATGCTTTGCTTAGGACATGTCTGTTTTTAGATCATCCTCGAACTTACTATCAGCATATTCTGACCTGTATATCAGGAATGATGAAAAAATTTGCATTTGTCAAACTTTGTGCTCCCAGTTTCTTTTTTAGTTGTTTGTATGTTCTTAGATCGTTGTTGTTTTAGTCTGATGGGGTTCCATATGAGCATTTATATGCAATGACTGAGAGGCTCTCTGCTGGCTGTACGTATAAGATGTCTTTTGATTCTTGAATGAATAACAAAGGCTGGTATTTTTTCCTCTGAAATTTTTTTTTCCAAAAAAGATTCCACCTTCGGCTAGCTATCTAAGCTAGACTAAAACATCCCAAGAAAATTAAAGACCAAAATGTCTTGAAAAAGAAGCTACCCTCAAAAGTCACAACTACTTACCATCATATCAAAAGACTTTGCTCAAAATTGGAAAAAGAAAGCACTAGCTAGAGTCAAAACTCTTATATATTACTCAATCTGTGTGAATGAGAAAAAAATCAATTACCAAGTAGCATACGTAACAACTTCATTTGGACATCACATAAATTACCATACAATGTGAAATGTGAACATGTTGAAATTTAACATTTATTTTTGTTTCTCTAACTTTTCAATATAAATAAACATACAAGAACATTTATTTATTCATTTAGTTAGGTTTGGTTCATTTGTCTATGTTCTTACAAACTAAGAGAACATTGTATACAAATATTATTGTAAATATAAATTTACAATATTTATGACTTTAAGTATGATAATCATCTATATTCATACATCAAGAAACATTGTAAAAACACTTCTAGGTTGGTTTATAGTTTAGTTTGATATTTTTTTTCAACGGAGAAGTGTTTTTTTAAGTTGGTTTATCCGTGGTACACTTATTCTAGAATGAGATATTGCTCTTCAATTCAATTTATGTATATATTCAATTTTTCTTAGGCTTTTTAATGCACCTTTTGGGGCAATTGCTAGTGGTATAGCTTGTAACTCAATCAATGAGTTCATCGAGCACAAATTAAATGCTGCATTACAAAATATTAATAACATTAAAAATATTGCTACTTCTAAGTTTAAAGAGAAAATGTGGTGTGGGAAAGATTTAGAGGCTAAAATAAAATTAAGATATTATAAGGAGGTCATCAATCCTACTCTAGAAGATCAAAAGTATCCATATGTTTTAACTAGTTCAAAGAAAAAAAATTAATATAGCCAAGATAAGAACAAACTCTCATGAGCTCCATAGCGAAACAAGTCGTTGGGCAATTCCTAAAACACTATGGGTGGAAATGATTTGCTATCTCTGTGAGAATATGAATATTGACAATGAAAACCACTTCCTCTTAGAGTGCCCTGCATACGCCCACATTAGATTTCAATTTCATAATCTTTGTTGCAAGGCCGACCTTCCTAGCCTTTTAACATGTCAAAATTATAGTGAGCTTATGATGCTTCTCTCCAATCTCTTCGAGCATATGAATACAATTTTAAAATAAACTAAGTAATTTGTTTCTTTAGGCCCGATAGACAAAGTTTGGTCTCAGTGGACATTAACCACCACCATCATCATCAAATAGTTATGTCCATAGGTATTTAGATATTATCTTAGATTTTGGGTTGTCCTATCTTGTTATGCTTAAATGCATCTTGATTAAGATTTAAATAAGCTTCATTTAAAGGGTGGTTCAAGATGCATTAAAAAAACACTAGTAATACTCAAGATTGATTTTATGATGATCATTCCAAATTCAAAATACAATTAAAAAAAACTACTAATAGTACAGCTACAAATAGCTTATGGCTTAATCGATGCTCATCAACCACAAATTAAATAGTTATATTACTCAAGTGAGACAAATATCTTATTGTATTACTTAAATCAGACAAGTATACTCTCCAAATTTACAAAGATGATTCAAATTCAAAATAAACAATTATAAAAATAATATATAAAAAACATCTAATCATACAACTAATCAATACTCATCAACCACAAATTAAAGGAGTTGTGTAACTAGGGGATCGATATGACTTTAAACTCAAATTTGAAATCAGGTAATAGAAAACCCCCAACACCCACACTCTTTAAAATCTAATAATGTTTTTGAACCTTTTGAAAATTCTATGAAAATTTATAACCAAAAACTCGTAAAAACCAGCCCCAAAAACACCCGTTTAGACAACACAAATTAAATAGTAATATTTATATTACTTTTCATATATATATATTCTTCTGTCACTGCTCCTACTCGAATACCAAATTCATGTAGGACGAGGCGTCTGTCACGCCTCCGACTCTATTACCAACTTCATGAAGCCTATTGATAGGACTGCTATGAATGAATATCTTGATCTGACCCAATGCTACTGGTAAACATCTGACCCTCGAAGAAAGACCGGTAGAGAGGGAGGTAGACAGACACGTTCCAGTCCCACCTGTCCTTCAAATCTCTACCTTCTCCTCTCTTCGCCAAACTACTCACAGCAGGCCTTCTGTACGCCTTAAGTCTAAATCAATTCTCACTTCTTCTCTTCACCCCTTCTCATCTTTCTGCTCCTTTTGGGGACTCTAAGAACTTAGTTTTTCATAACTTGCAATCAGGCAGTAAACAATGGCACCCGGAGCAGCGGTTAGCGATCGACCCGATTTCCTTGTAACGCCAGAGGTACCGAAGTCCCTGCAATCCATCTTCGTCCGAGACGAGGACGAGCGCCCCAAGGTGGCCTACAACCACTTCAGCAAAGACATTCCCGTCATCTCCCTCGCGGGCATCAATGGGGACGAGAGGGGCCGCGTGACAGAAGAGATCAGCAAGGCGTGTTCTGAATGGGGAATATTCCAGGTGGTTGATCATGGTGTTCCCAAGGAGCTGGTGGACTCCATGACTCAGCTCTCAAGGGACTTTTTCGCGCTCCCAGCGGAGGAGAAGCTCAAATACGACATGAGAGGTGGAAAGCGTGGAGGATTTGTGGTCAGCAGCCATCTCCAGGGCGAAAGCGTCCTTGACTGGAGAGAAATCTGCACTTATTTCTCCTATCCCCTTCACCAGCGCGATTACAGCAGGTGGCCTGTCAAGCCCGATGGCTGGAGGTACTCCCCATCCCCTGCATGCTCATATTAATTGATTTCAGCTTCGTTTCACATTAGTTGAACACTAAATTATGTCCTTGATGCATGTATTTACAGGGAGATTGTGGAGAAATACAGCGAAACCCTGATGGATTTGGCATGCAAGCTGTTGGGGATAATATCGGAGGCCCTGGGATTGGAAACGGAGACCGTGACCAAGGCTTGTGTGGAAATGGACCAGAAAGTGGTGATAAACTTCTATCCAAAATGCCCGGAGCCAGACATGACTTTGGGATTGAAGAGGCACACCGATCCAGGTACCATCACTCTTCTTCTCCAAGACCAAGTTGGAGGCCTCCAAGCAACAAAAGACGACGGCAAAAACTGGATCACCGTGGAGCCAATTAAAGGAGCCTTCGTTGTCAATTTGGGAGACCATATGCATGTAATTAGCTCTCATATACCTTTATAGCTTCAGCTTCTACTAATTCCTTGTTTAATCATTATATATTAATGCAGTAATACTATTGTTGCAGTACCTGAGCAATGGCAAGTTCAAGAGCGCGGACCATCAAGCAGTTGTGAATTCAAACAGCAGCAGGCTGTCGATTGCGACATTTCAGAATCCAGCGCAGAACGCCATCGTGTACCCGCTGGATGGAGTTGTGAAGGAGGCGAAAGGCGAGAAGTGCTTCATGGAGGAACCCATCACTTTCGCTCAGCTGTACACCAGAAAGATGAGCCGAGACATCGAGCTCGCCCGCCAGAAGAAGATGGCCAAACTTGCTGAGCAGGAACAGTTGAAAGATCAGAATTCATCAGGACCTAATGCGAAGATTAACTAAACAAACATAAATCGAATCGATGTACATTTCTATAAAAGTGTGTCCGCCCCGGATGTGTATATGTTCATATTTTCTCATATATGAGAAGATATTAGTAGCAATAAAGCTTTCACACCGATCTGTCTAGAATCTGTTATATTCTGAAGCTGGGTTTTACCGTAAATATAATTTCAGTGTTGTAATCGTTCATCTATTGGTAATTTTCTCGACTAAGTGGAAAATAAACACATTTTTTCCTTAGGATTGTCTAACATGTAAGTTGGGTTTGGAGATAAGTGTCATGTCCTCTCCCCTCGTCTCGAAGAGAACACAACCTACACCGCTGTTGCTGTCAAAAGTGCAATTTAGCTCATGAACATAAAATACATATATAGATGTATAATTTATTAAAATACAGCAGAAGCAAAATACATTCAACATGTTAGTATTAATTCATAAAACAAATATATTGCACAGATTAAAGGAAATACTTATCTTGAGAAGAAACTTCTGAGCAACTAGCTATGCCGCTATAGACCAGTGTGCTCATCAATCTCTCACCACCACTGCCACCCCCGAGCTGGGCATGATTTCCACAAGGAACTAGGGAACAAGAGGCTTACACAGAGCAATACCATACACCCACAATCAAGCCAACACACTTGGGTTTCACAGACTGTCCAACCAAGCCAATAAACAATTGGGTTTCACATGTAACTAAGGCAACAAACCAATAACATATGGGTTCTTGGACTTACTCAACCAAGCCAACAAACACAATCAACCAATTAACAGATGGGTTGCTTGGACTTACTTAGCCAAGCCAACACAATGATGCACTTCACAACAAAATACAATTGATGGGTATGGACAAAAATGTACTCAGAACAAAAAATCGAAATGGTAAATGGGGAAAAACGACCAAGGTGAGCAAATCGTTTCAGGGAACGTTTAATGGCTTCATAGAGGCAAAAACGACCTCTATAAATCCCTAATTCATGGATCTGAATTTAGAAAACACCTATCGACATTCCAGGAACAAAAACGACTGCCATAAACCCCAAAATTGTGGTTCCCTTTTGCCTATTTACAAAAAAACCCCAAAATTGTGGTTCCCTTCTGCCTATTTGCTCAGCGATACAAGAACGAATATTTGGGCATGGAAAAATGAAGAAATGACAGAAAAATCATGAAGGAGAAAGCCCAACCACTGAGCATTACAAAAACGACCTCCTAGCCATGGAGAAAATGAAGAAAATGCCAAAATCGTGAAGGGAAAACATAGGAGCTCCAAAAACGAGTGAGGAAGAGGAGGACATGAATGCATAATGGGATGGGCAGCATTTCTGGGCAATAACTTGCCCCATAAGTCAAAACACGTTTATCCAAAAATGGGTGGCTGCCCATATTCGAATTTGGTTGTCATACTCTTCCCATCTCCATGCATTAACTAGCTCAACCGTTTTCTAAAAGAAATAAATGATTGGGCACAAAAGACAAAATGGATAGTTGACAGCTTTATGAGTTCATCCTTTGACATTTGGCTTTACCCTATTGGCTCAAGGGTTTGATTATTCCCCATTCCTTGTGAAATTATGCCCCTATCTCTTTTAATGTTGCATTGACATAGCTAATTATGGGTATTTTTATTTATTGCATCGCCCTCCCCTCGAGGTCAAAACTAGAGTGTTGCAATAAGTTACAAATCTTTAAAAATCCTTGCGTCCATATTGACTTAATACTTTTATCTTATTGGTGGATTCATACTTTTAGAAAGGAGTAGTCTAACGGGTCGACGAATTCGCCCGGCGTTAGACTACTCCGTTAAAAGCGCTCTGGCCCTCCGGCTATGCCTTCCCCGTCTTGTTAAGCCCCATCAACGGGTCCCACAGGTTCCTACACTTGATCCTGCAGATATGCTCTTCATCCGCCTCAGCCTCAACTCCCTGGTTAGTGACTCTCCACCCAACTCCTAATATTATAGCTCTCCATCAACACAAACATTCCTGTATTTCCATGTGAATCTCCATCAACTCAAACATACTTGTATTTTCATGCGAAAACTAAAATATTGATCTAAAGAATGAGAACATTTTATTCATCCACCCAACTCATAATATTATAGCTCTCCATCAACGCAAACATTCCTGTATTTCCAATTGAATCTCCGTCAACTCAAACATACCTGTATTTCCATGTGAAAACTAAAATGCTGATCTAAAGAATGAGAACATTTTATTCATGGAAAAACTGAGTTGTGCGATTTTGATGGAACTCCCATTGCTTTCCTGGACTTTTGGACTTAAACTATGTTCAGAGCAAGGATGATGCTGAAATTTACTGCATATCAATCCTGTTATCCCAACGTCTTCATGCAATGAAAATTGTTTATTTGGGATCAATTTTTGGAGATAAAAAGTAAACTGAATTACTAGTATGTTTCTATCAATGGCTTAAGC
The DNA here is from genome assembly GCA_001517045.1 of Pseudotsuga menziesii. Classification (NCBI taxonomy): domain Eukaryota; kingdom Viridiplantae; phylum Streptophyta; class Pinopsida; order Pinales; family Pinaceae; genus Pseudotsuga; species Pseudotsuga menziesii. The sequence goes on from LPNX011222269.1 coordinate 158,722, forward strand.
AGTGTTTACCACTATGTTCAGATCTGTCGACTGAAAAACCAATGAATCATTTACATCACAAGCAACATGGTTTTTGTTGTACTGTCACATAGGATTTTTGCTTCTGGATTTCCTTGAAGTAGGGGCGCTTTTGTCTGTTGCAATCTTCATGCGGTAAAGCATAGTCTTTGTATATCTCGGCGACTTTCACCATATTTGGCAACGCGAAAACTCTGTAGTGCTTACTGTAAATATTGATTGAAGGATGCGGATATAGCGGATGAGAAATCGTGGAATTACACGACGAAAGTGAAGTGTAGTGCGCAGCAATACAAATGCGGATATATGGGTGGAGCTGGGTGGAGAGTCCGGGTGGAGGCGGAGGAAAAGCTTATCTGCAGGAAAGTGTAAGAACTTGTGGGACCCGTTGATGAGGCTTAACAAGACGGGGAGGGCATCGCCTGAGGGCCGGAGCGCCGTTAACGAAGTAGTCTAACGCCGGGCGAAATCGTCGACTCGTTAGACTACTCCCTTTTAGAAATCCCCTCACCCATTTGACTTGATACTATAATCTTATTGGTGGATTCTAACCTTGTTCTAAGAGTTTTAAGGTTTATCCATTCCTTATGGATTTCAGTATGGAAATAGTGGTTCCATTTCTTATGGAATTTGTCTAACTTCCCAAACATTTTGAGCGTCCAACAAGCGCAATCAACGCTTTGGAGATTTTATGTAATAGATTTGGCCTTCGTCTATGTAATTCTGCTAGGTTTTAGCTCACCCTTGGCTTCATTAAATACAAAACTAGAGCCTTAACACCAACCCAATCAAAGTCTCTCGTGAGTCGTGGCTCAAATATATGTGGACTGTATGCGTTTTAAAAGGTAAAAGAAGAACCAACATCAATTCAATCAATCTTTTTGTGATTAAGATATACCGATAAAGATATTTTTAATCGATTCTGCATAGCGGACTTCCAGGGTGGAAAGAACATTATGCCAACTGGCTGACTGTTGTTAACGCCGGTTATCGATCTCCTAAGAGTGGAAGATTTCAAAATCTTGAACAGGCGTTGTGGATTTCAAAATCTGAAGCAATGACAGGTTTCTGAATTACATTTCATAATCTGCAACCTGCGTTGTGGATTTCAAAATCTGAAATAATGACATATGTTTCCAAATTCAATTATGTAGATTTCAAAATCTGGAAAACTGACAGATGTTTCCAAATTTAATTCTCAAATTCAGTTATGTAGTTTTCAAAATCTGGAAAAATATAGCAGCCAAACCATGGCCATTATTAACTAGCATGTGGCAAAGTAATGGTTGTTGTTGCAGGTTTATTGTTAGTGATTGGATCTCAAAGTGTTCAACAACTAATAATGACTTTGCAGCGGCTATCATTGTTCTGTCGCAGGCTGATTAATTTTCATAGCCAAACCATTGGCAGCTTGCAAAATCGATATCTGAACCAATGTTTTAAAACTCGGACTCGGACTCGGAATCGGTCAAGGGTCAACTCGGACTCGGTAATGAATCGGTAATGACTTGGCCGATTTGAATTTAATGACTCGGATTACTCAAAAAATACATCAAATATTAAATTTTAAAGAAAAACAATATTTTAAAGATTTTAATCCATGCTTGCAAAGAATTAGAGACAAAATATCCAACGTCTACTTATGCATATGCCATATAAGTGTGAATATATCAAAATGGCATCGAGTGTACTGTGCAATACATATCTAGAACAAAAAACATAATCAATGAGGCCTAAATGGCTTGTAGAGTCCAAAAAACAACATGATATGATGCCACTACATCATATGTCAATGATCATACATCTCTTTTGTTTAGCCTTCTCCTCTTCAAATTCATCAAACTGTTGTTGCAACTCCAACCTAGTCTCACCAATAAACTCTAAATCAACTTCCCATGGGGCAATATTTCCTTTAACAGCAGCCAACTGTTGTTTAAATCTATTAATGCCGCCTCCTTTAATCCATGTCTTGCAACACTTGCAATACATTTTCCCTTCAATGACATCAGCATGGATCCATGCCTAATCTTTTTCTTTTGGGGCCAATCTAGAATCTAAATGCAAAGCAAATCTAAACATGCAAAAACAAAAGAAAAAAAATCTTATTATTTTCGCAGCAAACAATAGAAAACAGGACTGATATTTGTCAATTTAATGAGAAAAAAAGAAACAATGGCTAGCTGGAAGCTAACATACATCTAGGTAACAGAAAATCGGTTTCCAACAGTCCAACTCCTCCACTCATGTTGATTGTTCTTCATTGTTGGACGCTCCTCCAAGCCTCCATGAATCCAAACAACAATAATGCCAAATGCTCACAAACATCTTACAGCAGAAGTGTGAGGCAAATAGAGGGGCAGGGGGTCATCTTATGGCCTCAGGTTATGGTTAGAATAAGAAAAATCTTAAAAATAAAAAAGAAACATATTATTTTGGAGTCTGCATTCTTGTGTGTGTCTGCCACAACTGACTTGGCTGACTCAGGTTGCAACTCGGTCAACTCGGCCGACTCGGCCAACTCGGACCCTAACTCGGCCAACTAAGTATAAAATCGGCCACCCGAGCCGAGTTGCAGGCCGAGTCAGCTCGGGCGGGGGTCAACTCGGCCAACTCGGCCAACTCGGACTCGGACTCGACTAGTTTTTAAAACACTGATCTGAACAGCATTTAAGCTTGCAAGATCTAGATCTTAACAACATTTACAATTTGAAAACTAAATAACCTGAGGCTCCAGCAGGCCTGGAATTTCAAATTTACTCTGCCCGTCAAAAGGAAATTTGATGATGGTCTTGTATTTTTCATGCCTTTCATTTTAAGTTCTATACAAATTCATGAATGTCAAATTGCTTTGCATTTTTATATAAGATAATTATTCTAAACACCATCTTCGCAAGCAGAGTACACACCAGGTTAGGCTTCCTCAGCACTAACATTAATAGGCATGAATTTGAGTATCTACCTTGTAAATTTCATGGTGCTATCTTGCCACGGCCGAGCATACTGGATTGGTTTGGTTAGTACAGATCATATAGTTAACCCTATTTTCATTGATTTGAGGTTCTGCAGGTGGACTGCTCTTTGAAATGAGTGACACTTTTCAGAGTTGAGTCTTAAACTAGTAGACTAATTAGTACTGCTTATAGCTACCAAACTTAACTACCACACTCCAAAGCATTAAATCCAACATGTTATGGTACCATATTTTTTATCCTAGAATTTATGACAGGTTATAGACAAAACCAGAGGTCAATTTGAGGGTTCTCATTTCCCATACAAATAAACATTGATGTGTGATCAGTAACTCGTCTCTTTAAAAGGGTTGAGAGGCTTCCATATGAGCATGTGCCCTCCATGAACATCATGCGTGAGCATCATCTGGCTTTTTTCACCATGGCATCATTCGGCATGATTAGTTGTAACTTGAGTGGTCAGGAGAATGAATGTTGTTAAATTGTGGCAGGATCTTCATATAATAAAAATAAGTTTAAGGCCCAACATTCTACTTGTAAAAAATAAATAGCCCTTATCATTCTTACATGATCAATCACGAAGCAATTTAAATTTAAAATTTAAAAAGGAAGAAACGGGCCATTCGCCAGCTTTTCCAACAAACCATAAAGAAGGGATGGGAGGAATTCGAGCCTTCCTTGACTTTGCAGCATGGTTTCAGGTTTCGCCCCTCTTGCAGTTGGTGTGAAGAGGAGCCTGGGCACTGAGTTTATTCTCGCCACTCTTAGAATGGTTTTGACTCTCTTAAAAGGTGGTTTAACTTCCTTTATGATTGTGGATTATATATCTTGTGATTTGTATGTTGCTTCGGTTTCGACTCCATGGGCGTTTTCAAATATTCTACATGTACGGGCTTGATTGCTCAGATGGTTTGACAAATAAAAATAATCACAAGACACCAGTTCGGATTTTCTGAATAGAACTGTGATCTCTTAGCTTTCTGGTTCGACAAAATTCTGACAAATATGGATTTTGTAGATTGGTATTAGATGTTAGCAGAACTGGTTGGCCACCAGATCGATTGTGATTGATGTTATGAATCAACAATTGAAAACATGTAATAAAATAAAGATAGTTTGGAAAATCCATGTAGTTCGATCATAATGTGAAACTACTCTGCAATTTATAAAGACAGAAACTGGGTATAGGAGTTAGAATACACTACTCAAGCCAGAGTAGAGGAAACACTGAAACCAACATCCCACTAATAAAAAGGATATCCAACAATCAAGTAATAAAATGATGGGATGCCTAACCAGAGAGTTGCAATTATTTGAGTTTTTGTTAACAGAGAGAGATATGATAAAGTTTGGTCAAAATTATTTATGATTTTATATATTTTACAAAATTTTAAATAAAAACTATTATGACTTCAATAATAATTTATGATTTTATATATTTTACAAAATTTTAAATAAAAACTTTTATTACTTCAATATTATCAATAGAATTTTATGTTTTTTTCTGAGTGAATAGATTGGGCATTTTTGCATAGCGAATTAACAAGGCATTTAGTAAATAGAACTTATTGAAGTGAAATGAAAGAGTGTTTTTGTAAAAGGAACTTAATGAAATGATAGTGTTTTGTCTATCTTGAACCATATATATTTAAGAAAAGCCATATTTGCAAGGTTATTATGAAGTTTAGCTTTTTATGAACTTATTGTAAAAGGAACTTAATGAAATGATAGTGTTTTGTCTATCTTAAACTATATATATTTAAGAAAAGTCATATTTGCAAGGTTATTATGAAGCTTAGCTTTTTATATTTTTTATCTGAAAATAAACTTGAATATTATAAAGGAGAAATCTTAAAGGTATAGCCAACAACACAAGTTTGAAAAAAGTTTGTTTGGACAACAAAACCAAAGTGATGAGGCAAAAATGATAAAAAGTATAAAAAACCAAAGTGACGAGGCAGAAATGTTAAAAAGTATAGTATGGAGGAAGAATGTTAAAGAGTATAGTATGTAGGAAGAAACATTAATTGGCATAAGTTTGTTTGGAGAACAAAAATCAAAAGCAAAATATATAATATTTAATATTTATTGTCTTTTTTGTCATAATTAAGATTTTATGACATTTGTATTCTATGTAAATAAAGTTATGTATATATTCTTTTTTTTTTCCATTAAAATGACAAATTTTAAATTTAAAAGGGTTTTTTCTAGTTAATTTTTATATACATTAATGTCCAATACCACATACTTTTATACATAATTTTTGGTTGATATGTATGTAGTTAATTTTTAATTTTTGGTTGATATGTATGTAGTTAATTTTTTAAAAGGGTATTTGGGTCTATATTGGCCATTGGCATTGGGTCTATAACATTCAATAATATGATTGTGTGAATGCCTTATTAAATATGAAGTACCATAACATGTTAGAGACAAAATAAGAAAAGTGATGAACATGATTGAGAGAAGAGGGCTCATAAGATGATGTTTCTATGTCTGAAGAACCAAACCCACTTGAAAATGTACATGTAGGTGATATCAAGCTACACATCATTAAGGGAGTATATAGACCAACCCATTAGTTAGCCCCAACATCAAAACATTGGCTAGCATGTTCTGCATTTGATTGGAGAATCTTTAAGGCATCTAATTAAGGAGAATATTGATACATTTTAACATTCATGTTCACCAAATGAAAAGTAATTTATAGTTTGGATTTAAATTTTGATTTCGAACTTATAAGTATTTTTATATTTCAATATATTGTTTGATATTTTAAAGAGAAAAATCAAAATATACATATCAATGCCCAATATAGACCAAAAACCTATATAGTGTTGTCTACATTATCTACCAAGTCAAAGCATATTGCAATCATCTTGTAGCGTCTTGTACACAGACAACCATCAAAACTTCAAAAGGCATCACACTTCCTATGAGATTTAAAGGTTCTCTTAGTAATATTTACATAAGACCAAAATAGACCTCTAAAATTTCACATACTTGGTATCCTTTTTCCACGTGGAGACTAGACCATGGGGTACTCAATTTCATGTACAAAACTTTTCCTTGATACCAATTTCAAAATTTTCTCCCTTACTTTATATACCATTAATTTTAAAAGAGAAAGTAATTAAATATTGTAGTCGATTAAACTAAAATACCCATTCTAAATACACAAACATTCCTACCATGAACACATCCGTGCCATGCACATTAATTCCATGTAAACTAACATTTCCATAAACATAATAATATACAAACACATAACAGAAATATCAATCATGGAATTTATACACAACTGATAACTTATCTTTTAATGTCATTCGTCTAGCTGTAGCTGAAAGACATGTCTCCTAGTCTTAGGTACATTGTCACATTAGCTCTTTCTATGATAGAGGACACCCCTGAATTGGGGATATCAATCCACAAGGGTAAATATTTCCCAATTCTTATACGTATCCACTCTCACACAACCCTTTGATGTAGAAACCCCCTTCGAAATTGTCCCAATCCACTAGTAGTGATCCCCCATTGACCTACACAACACAAGGAATGGGACCCCCTTCTTTGCACCGTACTCCATCAGGTTAACCCCATTCCCTTTTCGTGCTTCAACATAGACTGGTTAGGGATTTTATGTTATAGGAATATAGGGATCTTGGTTGCAAGACAAGTTCCACTCATAATGGAACCAAGCCCTCTAACACTTATTTCCCAAGTTGATTGGAATGAATAAGTTTGGTAACACTATTTTTCCTCCATCAGGTACCACATAAGTAATGGTGAAAAATATGGTTAGAATTCCCCTCTAAATTGAATTCCCCAACATTTTATATGCTTGTTGAGAACATGCCATGTGGCACTCATGGGGATCCCACTTTCGCCCTTCTAATCCTACCTTAGCACAATATAATCAATACAATATAATTAAGTCCCTCTCATAAACATGGTTGTATGGAACTCAAGATAAACTCATTATACAAGGTTTTGAAATAGGATTAATGACTTAAGTTAATATGTCACTAGGTCCATTTCCTCCTTGTATTGCCTTTCACTCCCCCCTCTTGCGGAATTATAGACCTCCATCTCTTCTTCTTCATTTTTTATTTGTAGTTATCACGGATTTTATATTAAATAAATAATTTATGTATTTACATAATCTTTGGTCACCCTAGGTCATTTGTGTTTAGCCTCTATTCTCTGCCCTATTACATACCTAATTACATCATGGGGTTAAAAATGGGATGTTACATCCCCCCCTTAATTTATGCACCATTCTCTATATATATGAACACCATGTAGATTTACAAAAAATTACATCAAAATTTTCAAAATAGTTGTGGGTATGCCTCCTACATAGCGTCCTCAATCTCCTACATTGCTTCTTTAGGTTGTAGTGGGTCCATTGGACCTTTACTTACCCGATTTATCTATTTCTTAGAAATGTGACTTTCTTGTCTAGGATGCATACTTTTTGCATTGAGATATCTCCTTTCGATTCCACTTGAATCAAATCCCAATCAATAATATGATTAGGATCAATAATGATATTTTTAAATAATGACAAATGAAACAATTTATGCACTCAAGCAAGCAATCCAAGATCATATGCAACAGTCCCTATCCTAGATAAAATATCAAATGGCCCACAATATCTAACTGCTAACTTCGGACAAATCCTTACCTTCAAAGAGTTCTTATTCAACCTAGCTTTCAAATACGCATGTTCCCCAATCCTCAACTCTCCGGATATCATGCCCTTATCTGCATAACTATTTTTCTTGTCCTGTGTTGTTTTCAAAATTTTCTCGATTTTAACCATTTTCTCTTCCATTTATTTAAGCAATTCTATCCAAATTACTAGAATGTCGGATGGATTGTCCCAACTCATTGGAGTATTACATTTTATACCATATATAGATTCAAATGGAATCTTCTTCAAAGAATCGTGATATTCATTATTATATGCAAATTCTACCAAATACAAGTAATCTTCCCACTTAGATGGTTGGTCTACCACATACATTGTCATGTCCCCTCCCACCCACCAGAGAGAGAACACGATCATTACCACTATCTAACCGATGCAGGAGCATGAGCTCGAAGTTCAATCTATTCAACTCTGTGTGAAATCTATTACTTCCCAATAGCAGAGAAATTGATTATATCAGTGATCAATCCGACGATCTACGAAGAAAAATATCAGAGGAGATCAAACGATGGAGAAAATAGTGATAGAAATCGACGGCCACAATCTATTCCGCATATGGGAATAGATCAATAGTTGAGAAACAACCCGCAAGAATCAACGCTGCAAAAAGTTTGAGTCTGCGGAATCGGGGAAATATGGAATTGCGGTTCCGCATCACGCATCCCGCATGCGAAATAGACCATTGCGGAAATAATTAGTTGCGGAAATAAATATTGTGAAGCCACATCTCGCATCCCACATCCTGCATCCCGCAAATTGTGGAAAGAAGAGTTGTGGAAGGAAATTCAACCTGTTAAAAGAAGTCTTGGACAGATTTGATCATTCAGGCCATCACCAATCCGGCCATCTAAGTCCCATAACGTAATTTAGAAATGCATTGAAAGAAACATACACAGATGCATACAATTGCAATTATACAGTGGAAGCAATTCATCAATTCAACACATAGGCATGTTCATATTTCATTAAACAAATACAATTGCAGAGATTAACATAGAAAAGAATACTTATATTGAAACAAGGTTGTCCCGCAACCAGCTACGTCCCTGCAACGTTCCACCCAACCATAGGCCAGTGCACTCATCAATCTCTTAAAAACACTGCCACCCCTGATCTGGGCATGATTTCCAAAAGGAATAAGGAACACTAGCAGGACCACACATAACCAAGGACCCAACAAAACTCAGCCAAGACAACACAGTTGGGTTTATTAGGATGTAAACAAACAAGCTAATATACTATTGGGTTTATCCGATTGCAGTTAGTCAAGCCAACATTCCCATTAAGGACCAACCAAGCCAACTAACAGATGGGTTTATCAGGTTGTAAAGGAGCTGGAAATCTTGAACTGCTAAGCTAGTGAGCTCAACCATCGAGCTATGGACACCTGCACTAGATCGGGCTTGGATCCTAAAACATCTACACACCCAACACAAGGAAGCATCCCCTTCTCTACTATATAGTCCCTCAGGTTATGCCTTCCATTCCAGTGTTGTTCAGGGTGTGCAAAGAAGAAAACCAGCCCCTCTAGATCTATTTGTGAGGTTCCTTCCTACACTAGGTTTATCAAGCTAGTTCAGACCTAATCCCACTCCAACTAGTTCAGACCAAGGAAAAATATGCACACACAGCAAACCACAATGTTAACACAGCAAAACAGGCTTCCACTCACTTTGTGATAGAGGAGACCATTTCACAACAACACTGAGGATACCACATACGAACAACTCAGAACAAAACATGGTTCTGCAAGCAGGAAAAACGCACATCGCGCATGAACATAATGAAATTGAGGATGATCATAATGAACCACGACGTTTTGGTGAGAGCCAGATGATGGAATGGGCATGCACAACGAGGAAAGAGAAACTGAAAACATTGAAGGATGGATGATCAAAATGTCTCACCGCTCCCCAAAACGTGAGGTAAGATGAAAACGTGAGTGCATGAGGGGAAATGGGCATATGTTTTATGGGTGTTTTCTTTTAACACATGGATTTTCCCCAAAGGCTCAAGGTTAAACATTCCCCCCTCCCTGTTCCTTAGGAAATCATGCTCCCATCTCATTATTTGTTGCATTGACATAGCTAGTTGTGGGTTTTTTAAATTAAATTGCATATTTATATGATGTCCAAAATTATATACTATGCTTGACTTAGCACCATAAACCATAGGAATCAACCTTGATCACCTATACACAAAACATCAATCAATGGCAGGGCCTTGGCCTTGATCTCCTTGCCATGATTCCATACAATATTTACATCATATATATTTAATGCAAATAGGGTCAAAACCGAGGTGTTACATTCCCCTCCCCCTTCAATAGCACTGTTCTCAGTGCTTTACAAAATTGAACAAAAATTCTACGCTGGTACCGCCCTCAGTGCTCTACAGAATTGAACAAAAATGGATGTGCCAATCGCATGGAATCCTCCAGCTCCCATGTAGCCTCTTCAGGACCGAAGTGCTCCCATTGCACCTTTACCTGCCCTATGGCTCGGTTCCAGAGCATTGTGACCTTCTTGTTGAGGATGCGTATTGGCTCGATTTGGAATTCTCCCTTGGGATCCACCTGAATCACATCCCAATTTATCACATGGTTAGGATCATGTACATATCTCTTAAGCAAACAAACATGAAAAACATTATGAGCCCTAGTGCTAGCAGGCAATGCAAGTCTATATGCAATTGGCCCTATTCTTTCAATCACTTCAAACGACCCATAGTATCTAGGTGAGAGCTTGGCACAACTTCCAAGCTTCAAGGAATTCTTCTTTGTCCTTACTCTTAGGTAAACATGATCCCCAACACTGAACTCTTTGTTCACCCTATGCTTATCTACATAGATTTTCTCTTTGTCCTAGGCTGCTTTCAGATTCTGCCTGATCTTTACAACCTCCTACTCCATCTCCTTGAGAAGTTCAGGACCAAGCACAGCCCTGTTCACTAGATTATCCCAAGTTACTGGTGTCCTACACCTCCTTCCATACAAATCTTCATATGGACTCATCCCCAAGTATGCTTGTTGTCCATTGTTATAAGCAAACTCTACCAAGTGTAAATAATCTTCCTACTTGGTTGGTTTGTCCATCACATACATGCGAAGCATGTCTTCAAGGACCCAGTTAACTCTCTCTATCTGCCCATCAATCTAAGGATGGTAAGCAGTACTGAAATTCAACTTTGTACCCAAATCTGTAAACAATCCCTTCCAAAAATTGGAAGTGAACTTGACATATCTGACAGAGACTATTGCCTTTGGCAATCCATGCAATTTTACAATCTCCTTCATGTATATCTTTGCAATGTCATCAATCTTATACATAGACTTAACTAGTATAAAATATGTTGCCTTTGTCAACTTGTCCACCATAAGCATGATGGAATCATATTGTCTCCAAGTCATTGGAAATCCTGTAATAAAGTCCATGGAAATAACTTCCCATTTCTATTCTAGAACTGGCAAGGGCTGAAACAAACCTGCTGGGTGTTGATGCTCAACCTTCACCCACTGTCATTTAATGCACCTTGAAATATATTCAGCCATGTCCTTTTTCATTCTTGGCCAAAAGTACTGCTTTCTAGCTGTAGCAATTGTCTTCTGATATCCTAGGTGTCCAAAGTATGGAGCTTGATGGATCTCATCCATAACAACCCTCCTCAAATCTGCTACATTAATTTGGAATATAAATTTTTTTCTTATAAGAAAGGATCCCATCTTCTTTTAATTTATATCCCTCATACTTCTTTTCAAGGCTTTGATGCTGCAATTTGTCCTTAACTTGTGCATACAATTCATCTTCAACAACATGATTAACAATATGTTGCCTCAACTCCGATTGGAAAATGATAATGGATGCCACATGCATTTCCTGCACCTTCCTGCGGAGTGCATCAGCTACCTTATTCTCTTTTCCTTTTATGTGCTTGATTTCAAAATCAAACTCACATAAAAACTCCAGCTATCTAGCTTTCCTAGCATTTAGAGTAGGATGATCAAACAAATACTTCAAACCATAATGGTCTATTCTTAGCTCAAATCTTCTTCCCATCAAGTAATGCCTCCACATCTTGAGAGCATGTACTATGGTTGCAAGTTCCAGATCATGAGTGGCATAGTTCTTCTCATGCTCCTTCAACTTTATTGACTCATAACATATTACGTGGTTGTCTTGAATAAGAACTCCTCCAAGTCCTTGACCCCATGCATCAATACACACCACAAAATATTTCTTTGGGTCTGCAACTTTCAAGACTGGTGCACTTGTGAGAAGATTCTTCAACTACTGGAAGATTTCTTCACACCTCGATGTCCATTCAAACTTTACCCCCTTCCTTTGAAAAGAAGTGATGGCATGTGCAACCTTAGACAATCCTTCAATGAATCTCCTGTAGTATCCTGCAAGTCCCATAAAAGATCTTACACCTATCACATTTCTTGGAGTAAGCCAATTCATAATGGCTTCAATTTTGTCAGAGTCCACAGATATACCCTCTTTTGAGATAATGTGACCCAAATACTAAATTCTATATTTATAGAAGTCACTCTTTCTCAACTTTGCATACAGCTTATGCTCCATGAGAAATTGTAATGTCAATCTCAGATGCTCTTCATGCTCTTCCTCATTCTTAGAATAAATAAGAATGTCATCAAGGAAAAAAAGAACAAACTTGTCCAAATACCTGCTGAACACAGTGTTCATAAGGCACATAAATGTAGATGGTGCATTTGTGAGACCAAATGGTACCACTACAAACTCATAATGTCCATACCTTGTCTTGAAGGTTGTCTTATGAATGTCTTCATCCTTGATTCTCACCTGATGATAACCAGACATCGAGTCAATCTTGGAAAATACCTTTGCTCCCCTCATTTTATCAAAGAGGTCATCAGTTCTAGGAAAAGGATATTTATTCTTCACAGTGGATTTGTTCAGTTGTCTGTAATCAATACACAATCTAAGTGTACCATATTTCTTCTTCACAAACAGAACTAGTGCTCCCCAAGGAGACACACTCAGCCTGATATGCTTCTTCTCCAATAACTCTTGAAGTTGCATCTTCATCTCTAGGATTTATGGTGTACTCATCATGTAGGGTGTCTTGGACATTGGTGGTGCTCCTGGCACAAGTTCAATTGTGAAGTCAATGTCCCTCTTTGGAGGAAGCCCTGGAATCTCATCAGGAAAAACATACCTGAATTCTTACAATACAGGATACTCATCCAACCTAATAGTTTCATTATCTGCTTCTTCTAGAACATGAACTGCATACACTCTGCAACCCTTCCTACAAAACTTCTTCAACCACATTGCTGAAATCCGCCTCACAGAAATCACCTTTGGAATTCCTCTTACAACTATTGGGTTCCCTTCTTCATCCATGCATTCAAAAGTCTTATTATAGTAGTCAAGCTATACCCTGTGAGCTTCTAACCAATCCATTCCAATGAGAACAACATAGGAAACAAGTGGTAGAACATTTAGATCTACACAAGTGACTCATCCATTCATAGCCAATGGGAATTTCTATACCACTTCACTAACCTTTCTCTTAGTTCCAGTGGCTAGCTAAACTAACCATGATTTGCTATGCTTTACTTTCTTAAAAGCACAAATCTCCATTAATCTAGGAGCAATGTAACTGTGAGTAGAACCAAGGTCAATCAAAATAGAAACAGATTGCTCAAGAATATTACCTACAACTTCAACCACAGTTGACTGGTGATCTTCTTGGCGGTCCTCTAGTGTTGCATAGATTCTAGGGACGACCCTTGCTACTTGACCCACTGTTTCTGCCTCTTGAATGTTGTAAGCTAGCCTTGCATTATCATTCTCATGTGGACAATTCCTACGTATGTGGGGTCCTCCACATTTCCAACAATGGAGTGGTGCTATGTTTTGTTGTAGATCTCTTGGCTCTTCTCCCACCACTCTAGCTAACTGCTTCTCAACTTGGGATGGTTGCTTCTGCTGATTCCTGAAGTTAGAAGGTTTGAAACCTTTTTTCCTTTGGTCAGACTTATCATTCTTCTTGTCCTTCCATGTCTTATGATAATCAGGTTTTCCTTTGCTTTGCTCATAGCAATACTTAGCTTTCATTATCACTTCTTCCAAATTTCTAGGTTCATAAAACTCAATTCTTTCTTTGTAAAAATGAGGCAATCCACTCAGGAAACGATGGATTTTCACCTTCTCATATTTGATGTATCTGACATACCTCAATAGTTCCAAGAACTTATTTGCATATTCTTGCATGGTCTTTTGCCCCAATCTCAACTCATGGAACTCTTTGATCTTATCATCATAGTACCAGTCAGAGAGGTACTTCTGCTTGAAATACTTCTGGAACTGCTTCCACACAATCCTTTCATTAATCTTTTTCACTTGCCTGAAGTGCTTCCACCATACATATGGATGCTCTTCCAGTCAAGTTGAATATAGCTACCTTAGCCTTCATATTTCTTGAATAGTATTGGACTTGGAATTATTTCCTCATCCCAAGAAGCCAAGCTTTAGCTTCTTGACCATTCTTTATCTTACCATTGAAGGTAAGAGTCCTTGCCTTCTTAAAGTCATCACGTGAACGGTTCTGGTAGCGCCTCTTTCTCTTATTCTCGTGAGAAGAAGAACTTGAACCACCAGTGGATCCTTCAAAGTCAGATGCCCCACTAGGAGATCTCTTTTTTCCTCTAGCAGTGCTCTTACTTCCTTCTGGTCTCATTTTCCAGTCCTTAGATTTCATCGGCCTCTGAATGTCTGTCAAAATTTGCAGCATGGCTGCATTCAGCTGATTGTGCTCCTCCAGAGCCTTAACCAAAATTTCATTATCTTCCCTATGACTTTGCATCTCCACCCTTAGGCTTCTCATGGCAGCGGCGAAATCTGGAGGAGTATCTTGAAACCTCCTCCCATTAGACTCTGTCTCAGCATTTCCCATTTGGAAATTCCCTCCCATATCATCTTCATTGTATTCATTGGGGTTCTACGCATCATCGCACATGTCGGTTCTCATGGCTCAACCAAACCAACTTTACTGAACTGTACTATCTGGAATGCTTCCCTTTGATGATGACTATAATTCTGCAAGATGTGTTAATAAACAAAATTGTTAGATAATTTCAAAACTGAAACCACTTACCCACTACCCATGGCAGTTTTCTTTGTTATGCAGCTTACAATATTTTGAAACCATTTACCAACAGCTCTGTTAACAGTTCAACTTGGCCCATTTAGGCCCTAGCACTGCAACCAGCAGCTTTGATACCAGACTGTCACATCCCCTCTCGTCCACCAGAGAGGGAACACGATCATTACCACTATCTAACCGATGCAGGAGCATGAGCTCGAAGTTCAATCTATTCAACTCCGTGTGAAATATCTTACTTCCCAATAATAGAGAAATTGATTCTGTCAGTGCTCAATCCAACGATCTACGAAGAAAAATATCAAAGGATATCGAACGGCGGAGAAAATCACAACGAAAATCAAAAGTCACAATTTGTTCCGCATATAGGAACAGATCAACAGCTGAGGAAAAACTCGCAAGAATCAACGCTCCATAAATTTTGAGTCTACGGAATCGGGGAAATATGGAAATTGCAGTTCCGCATCCTGCATCTCGCCTTCTGCATCACACATCCCGCATGTAGAATAGACCATTGCGGGAATAATTAGTTGTGGAAATAAATATTGTGAAGCCACATCCTGCATCTCACTTCTCGCATGCGGAAAGGAGAGTTGCGGAAGGAAAATCTAAGGGGAACAGAATTCCACAAAAGGGTGTTTCCGCATCCCGCATCTTGCAAGTTGTGGAAAGAAGAGTTGCAGAAGGAAATTCAACTTGTTAACAAAAGTCTTGGACAGATTTGATCATTCAGGTCATCACAAATCCGACCATCTAAGTTCCATAACGTAATTTAGAAATGCATTGAAAGAAACATACACAGATGCATACAATTGCAATTATACAATGGAAGCAATTCATCAATTCAACACATAGGCATGTTCATCATATTTCATTAAACAAATACAATTTTAGAGAGTAACATAAACAAGAATACTTATCTTGAAAGAAGGTTGTCCCGCAACCAACTACACCACTGCAACGTTCCACCCAACCATAGGTCAGTATGCTCATCAATCTCTCAGCAGCACTGCCACCCTCGAGTTGGGCATGATTCCCACAAGGAATATGGAACACTAGCAGGCCCACACATAGCCAAGGATCCAACAAAACTCAACCAAGCCAACACAGTTGGGTTTATCAGGATGCAAACAAACAAGCCAATATATTGTTGGGTTTATCAGACTGCAGTCAGTCAAGCCAACATTCTCATTAAGGACCAGCCAAGCCAACTAACATATGGGTTTATCAGGATACAAAGAACCTAGAAAGCTTGAACAACTAAGCCAGTGATCTCAACCACCGAGCTATGGACACCTGCACTAGATCGGGCTTGGCTCCTAAAACATCTACACACCCAACACAAGGAAGCATCCCCTTCTCTGCTACACAGTCCCTCAGGCTATGCCTTCCATTCCAGTCTTGATCAGGGTGTGCAAAGAAGAAAACCAACCCCTCTAGATCTATTTGTGAGGTTCCTTCCTACACTAGGTTTATCAAGCTAGTTCAAACTCAATCCCACTCCAACCAATTCAGACCAAGGGAAAATATACACACACATCAAACCACAATGTCAACACAACAAAATAGGCTTCCACTCACTCTGTGACAGAGAAGACCATTGCACAATAACACTGAGGATACCACAGACGAACAACTCAGAACAAAACACGGTTCTGTAAGCAGGCCAAATGCACAGCACGCATGAACAGAATGGAATCGAGAATGATCAGAATGGACCACGACGTTTCAGTGAGAGCCAAATGATGGACTGGGCATGCACAACGAGGAAAGATAAACTGAAAATGTTGAAGGATGGATGACCAAAATGTCCCGTTGCTCCCCAAAACATGAGGGAATATGAAAACGTGAGTGCATGAGGGGAAATGGGCATATGTTTTATGGGTGTTTTCTTTTGACACATGGATTTTCCCCACAGGATCAAGGTTAAACATTCCCCCCTCCCTATTCCTTAGTAAATCATGCCCCCATCTCATTATTTGTTGCATTGACATAGATGGTTGTGGTTTTTTTTAATTAAATTGCATATTGATATGATGTCCAAAATTATATACTGTTCTTGACATAGCACCATAAACCGTAGGCATCAACCTTGATCACCTATACACAAAACATCAATCAATGGCATGGCCTTGGCCTTGAGCTCCTTTCCATGATTCCATACAATATTTACATCATATATATTTAATGCAAACGAGGTCAAAAACCGGGGTGTTACATACATTCTTAGCATATATTCTATAACTTGATTAACTTCCTTAGTTTTCCCATGTATATGTGGATGATATGTTGTACCCAAGTTCATATATGTTCCAACTTCTTTGAATATCCCTTTGTATAAGTTCGAAGTAAACTTTGGATTCATGTCCAAAGCAATTTCCTTGGGTATTCCATGCAACCTAAAAATCTCTTTCATATAAATTTATGATATATTAGTTTATTTATGAGTTGACTTGATTGGAATAACTTGAGTAGCTTTTGTCAAATTGTCCACCATTACCATGATTTAATAATGTTGCTTTGTTGGCCTAAACATCTATTTCATATAAATTTATGATATATTAGTTTCTTTATGCGATGACTTGATTGGAATACATTGAGTAGGTTTTGTCAACTTGTCTACCATTACCATGATTTAATAACATTGCTTTGTTGTCCTGGGAAACTTAGTGATGAAATAAACAAGTTTCCAAACTCCATTTCTACTCTAGTATTGGAAATGGTTGTAGAAATACTATTGGATGTCTTTGCTAAGCTTTTATCCTCTGACTTCCCATTCACTTTTCTATATACTCAAAAATGTATTG
The DNA here is from genome assembly GCA_001517045.1 of Pseudotsuga menziesii. NCBI lineage: Eukaryota > Viridiplantae > Streptophyta > Pinopsida > Pinales > Pinaceae > Pseudotsuga > Pseudotsuga menziesii. Next base: position 176,379 of record LPNX011222269.1, read on the forward strand.
ACATTCCACGCACCTTCATTCTTGGCCAAAAGTATTGACTTCTTACTGCTGCAACTATCTTTTGGAATCTGGGGCGTCTTACATATGGAACCTTATGCATCTCACTCATTACTAGTTTCCTTAATTCAACAAAATTAGGAATACAAACTCTATTTTTATACATACGGAATCCACCTTGTTAAAACATGTAACCTTCGTATTTCTACATTACATTTTCCTTTGGTAATATTCATTTGAGATAACATCCTTAATAATTATGGTCCTTAAATATGATTTACACATGATGATGGTTGGAGCATGCATTACATATACTCTCCTACTAAGGTCATCGACAACCTTGTTCTCTTTACCATTAATATGTTTGATATCAAAGTCAAACTCACAAAGGAATTCCAGCCATCTTGTTTCCCTAGCATTCAAATTATGCATCTCAAACAATACTTCATCTCACTGTGTTATGTTCTTAAATCATTTTTTCTACCCATGAGATAATGTCTCCACATATTTGTTAATTTTATATGACATTACAACTTAATTTCTAACTAAATGAGCATTTAATACATTTTCACAATAACAACATAAAGAGAATCTCCGAAAGAAACACAATCACAAGGTACAAAACAATATATCCTGGGAAACCCACAAGGGGAAGAAAACTAGACAAAAAATCCTCAGTATATATTACCAAAGTACAATTCCGAAAGATCAAGGTCTCATAACAGAGAGAGAGAGAGACCAAACCCTAGCATAAGAGCCAAATACACCAAAATTCTCCTCCTTCACTATCCTTCCTCCTTCTCTCTCTTGTGCAATACATGAGTGAGTGTGTGTGTAAAAATGAGGGAGGGAACCTCCCTATTTATACTAATCACTTGAATAACCTTTTAACCTAACTGGTCCAACCTATCAAATTGACAGGGATGGCCTACCTAGGAAAACTAAAAATAATATATATATATATATATATATATATATATATATATATATCTTTTGGGTACTATTGACATGACTTACAACAGAGGATTTACCGCATGAATTTTACATGACCTTTTACATTAATGGCATCTCCTAAAGGAGAAATAATAAATAATATTCTTCGAAGTTACATTATTTCAACACCCCCCCTTAACAAGAACGGTATTCTACTGACAACAACAACAAGTGTGGCTCTACACAACATCATCGGAAGGAGGGAGGATGAGAGATCATTGAAAACACCATTTGGAACATTGTATTGTACATCTATAGGTCATTGGAAGTTTTGAACAACATCAATATCAACAATTGGAACAACTTGCTAGAATATCATCATCTGTAACTGAAAGCCAGATCATCATCTGTAGCATGGAGCTGGAACATCATCATCTACAACATGGAGCTGGAACATCATCATCTGCAACATGAAGTTGAAACATAATCATCATCTTTAGTACACAGATGAAGTATCATCATCATCACATCAACATGAAAACTGATATATCAACAACAACGACAACACGAGGCTGGCTCATCAGCATGAAGCTGGAATAACATCAACCTCCACATGTGATAGGTATAAAAACATGATCATCAACCGCTCAAGGTTGGAGCAACATTATCATCAACAACTCAAGGCTAGAGCAACAACATCTATGAAAACAAAATGAGGTAGGTGTATAAAAAACCAACATGTTCCTTCCTTTTGGAATTATAGGATCATGGACAATCCTTCCTTTTGGAATTGCGTGATTAAGTCCAATACATCTGTGGTGCTCAAACAATCCTTCCTTTTGGGATTATGGGATCAAGTCTTTACGGAGCCACCAATTCTGATCATAGATGGCACATACGTGCACAGGTACTCGAACAATCCTTCCTTTCAGAATGACGGGATCAAGCCCACTAATTAACTTCTTAGACAATCCTTCCTTTCGGAATTATGGGATCAAGTACACCAACCAACATCTTAAATGATCCTTCCTTTTAGAATCACATGATCAAGTCTCTAGATTAACATTTAATACGATCCTTCCTTTCAGAATTACGGGATCAAATCTAAGGGTGATCAGTCCCAACTGAGATACCTTCTATGATCAGGATACCATAGTATCATCTATACTACTCACCATTTCAAGGGAATTACTTACAGACAACACCAAGCCTGTCTCAGAAGTGTTCAAACTTCACACAAGATAGAGGCTTAGTCAACACATTTGCAGCCTGCTCATATATGCTCACATAGTGGATATTTACAGTTTCGTTCTACACCATTTCACGAATGTAGAAATATCTTATTTCTATGTGCTTCATCTTCTCATTAAACACAAGTTTCTCTATCATATTCATGCAGCTTTGGTTATCACATAGAATCACAATGGAATCCATCTCCATGTCAAATAGACCTAATAACAACTTCTAAATCCATATGGGTTCACAACTAGCGGAACAAGATACAGTATATTCCATTTCTGTCGTGTTGAGAGAAACACTGGACTACTTCTTGCTTAGCCATGAGATCATGGCTGACCCCAGACTGAAACATCCACCTGAAGTGATATTTCTGTATGAGACACTTGCTTCCCAATCTAAATATGTATAATCGTACAGTATGAAGTCATGATCTCTAGTATAACTAAGACCATAGTCTATTATACCTTTTAGGTACCTCATCACATGCTTTATAGCTACCAGGTGAACATGTCTAGGCTCAACCAGATACTAACTCAATGTGTCCACAACAAAGCATATATCTGGTCAGTTACCTTCCAGATACATCAATGAACCAATAATATGTTTGTATAGTGTCACATCCAGTAAATATGACGAAGTATAAGCCAACAACCTCAAATATTTATCCATGGGTGTGGTCATGTATTTACATTTTGTGGAATCTATATGGGAAATGAACGTCCAACATGTATGGGGTTATGCCGTGAATTAAGCCCAGCAAAGGAAGATCCAAGAATCTGGTCTTTGGCCCACTTCTTCAGTTTAGTGCTAATTTACACAAATGTTGTTGCAGGTCCACTGTTGGTCAAGATATTGGAACTTTCCTTGTTTCATGTGGAATTATTTCTAAGGGCCAGGAAGAGTTACGTCATGCAAACAACTCAGAGAATTTTAGTCTAAACGAGTATGAAGTCATTGCATATGTTTCCTTCCCAGCTTCATTTCATAAAATAGAAGGTTTCGTCATCGAAGAGAGAAAATATGGAGAGGCCAATATACAAACTGAAAACCATGTCTTCTCTGCTTCCCTCAGGGGTAATGATGATCAACCAACCCTTGTCCACCAGGGAGATCTTAAGGTTTTCCTCTATTTTACGGAGAATACATATTTCGAAGCAAAGGTAAACTAATTTATATTTCAGTACATAATGATCTTAGATTAATAAAAGATGAAATACTTAGTCACTTATTTTAACATTGTGTTGATGCATTCCACGATCAAACAGGTGCAATTTGTGGGTCATTCCTTAGGAGGGGTAGCTACAACCTTGGCCACACTATGGGTATTGGAAAAGAGGTTGAGGAAAAAATCTCCTTTTTGTATAACATTTGGATGTCCTTTAGTGGGGGATGTAGGACTTGTTGAAGCAGTTGGTCATGAAAACTAGACAAGAATTTTTTTTCATGTGGTTTCCAAACATGATGTTGTTCTCAGATGCTCCTTGTACCGTTTGAGTCGATTGTTGAGCCCTTGATAGCTATTTTCCTCATTGGTGGGCCATACTGGTTAATGAGAGTGCAAATGTACTTTATTCTTTTACTCAAGATTCTTGTAGGACTTTTCTTAACAATTTCTTGCAGTATACACATACAGTAGCAAACCATGGGCTTGACTGTCCGAGGGAGTTAGCTGGGGTTATCAAGAAAGCCCATACAAACCTTTCGACACTTACATGTTTTGTTCAAGTGAGGGCGCATCATGTATTGATAATTCTGAGACCATTTTGAAGATTCTTCATTTGACAATGCAAAGCCATGAAAAGGTTATGATAATATTGTACAGGACTATTTTTCAGAGCATATAGCATATGATTTTGTTTTGAATCATACCATAGAAAATACCATAATTGGGAGGAGAATTGCAAAACCTGATTCTAAATCTTCTACCAAGATAGGAATATTATTGCACCTAGAAGCCATTGGTGTTGGGTATCAAATAATATTCAATTCCCTTTTTAAAATAAAATTTGGAAGAACAAAAAAAATTAATGTTGAAAACTATCCTCTCAAATTGTCGAGAAGTAAAAGTTCTGCTAATTTCTTATTGTGTTAAGAGTTTCATATTAAATTGTAAGTTGACATTGACTTTTATCTACATTTTCTGAAAAATGTTCTTGAATTGGTGATATCCATTTTGTGCAGAATGATAATGAATCGATTTCCCTACAAATAGCAAATAACAAGTGATATTGAAAACAAGCGCGTTGTTGAGCTAGGGCAAAGCTTGAGTTCTATAAAGAGCGTTGTCAAAAAGAAGATTGCATCACATGTCATGATTCAAAATGTTTTTGAATTGGTGATATCCATTTTGTGCAGAATGATAATGCAACGATTACCCTACAAATAGAAAATAGAAAGTGATACTGAAAACAAGCGCGTTGTTGAGCTAGGGTAGAGCTTGAGTTCTATAAATAGAGTTGCGAGAAAGAAGATTGCATCACATATCATGATTCCTTCAAGAAACGTGACAGGAAGGATATCGGGGCTAATTTTTGTAGGGTAAATCTCACTTCCATATGGGATCATATTATTGAAATGTATGAAAATCATGATTTGCCAAGTGAATTCCAAACCCATAATAAGTGGATAGATTATGGCTATACCTATAGCAGACTTGTAGAGCCGTTGGATATTGCACATTATTATTTGATTAACCTCAAGCGAAATTATATTTCAGATGGAAGACCTAGTCATCATAAAGTCTTCAAAAATGGGTGGAATGTACTTGTGTCATTATATTCAAATTGAAGTGTTAAATATGTTATTAAAAATACTTTGTTTATTTTAGGCCCATGGAACTGAAATGTATATAGAACTCGTGTTTGTTTATCACATTAATAAAATTAGTTGTCAAATAGATCTAAGTTATCTCATGAATCTTTGATGATCCAATTTTAACTTTTAAACTGTTATTATTTAGCTTCGTATCAAATGCAAAGAAAACATTTCCTTCAACAAGTGTTTCCATTGCAAAAAACTTCTCTTCATAGCTAGCCACAAAGTTGGGTGGCAATGTTGGGGACATTTCCACCACGTGGCTCTTGTTATGTTAGAAAGTGCATCATTCCTTTATTATGTTAGAAAGTGTTTTAGAGTTTATACAGAGTTAATGTGGGTCCTTTAGGTGGATTGATATTGCTCATATATTATGTTTTTTTAAAAACAAAGTTATGAAATATATGTATCAATTTTTAGTTTATGATGTGATGGATAGTTGGAAACTTTTGAAATCATGGAATTGGTCTTTTTTCTTTTAAAGATATTTGTTAGGTATATATACAATTTTTTTTAACTAACATATAATTCAAGTATTAGTCCTCCTTAATCAAACTATTATAATTTAGGTATTATTTCTCCTAAATCAAGCTGTTATTTATAGTTATTAATTAACACAATCAACTTATAGTTCAAATTTCAATATTTGCTTCTAAACATAGTCAACAACATTGGTGGAACCAAGAGCTTAGTTATGAAACCATGATCTCTATTTATGGAACCATGCACATTGTAGGTGGAACCATGAGCTCTAGCTATGGAACCATGAGCATTGTTGGTGGAACCATGAGCATTACTAGTGGAACCATGAGCATCGTTGGTGGAACCATTTGCGCTAGTGATGGATGCATTATTGATGGAAGCATTGTTGGTGGAATCATAAGCATTATTAGTGGAACCATGAACATTTCTGGTGGAACCATAAGCATTATTGGTGGAACCATGAACAATGTTGGTGGAACCATGAGCTCTAGCTATGGAACCACCATGAGCATTGTTCGTGGAACCATGAGAGGGATATATTAGATAACCCATGTACACCCCCTATCACCTGGGTCTATTTCCCAACTTTACATGTGAGTTACCAGGGGTATGAATGCCTTACCAAGTCTTACATCCCTATGCCCATTTACATTCAAACTAATCCATTAATTTGTTTTCATGTGTCTTCATGGTGACTACACCATCACCATCCATTGCTTCATCCTCTCGCTTTTCCATGCTCACTTTCTTGCTCATTTTCCGCCATGCTACTTTTGTACCTGTATCCAACCTTGTCATTGAAGTCTGTATAAAAAGAATCCATCTACCAGATTACGTGGGTCCTCAGCCGCTATAACTGCCAGTTCTCTAGGAATTATCTTCACATACATGGTTCATCAATCCTGGTCCCAAAATTGAGATCAAACCATCTCACATTCCTCCCACAATCAAAGCCACAAACTCACCTCCAGGCCACTTTATAATTGATCATCCTCAGGCCTTATAAAGACTTATTTACATGTAATACCATGGGCCACCAAATACCATTGGCCACTAATAACATGGAAAAATACCATTGGACACCAAATACCATGGGCCCAAAAACACATGGTGAGACCTAAACCATTTAACTCATTCTCGATTCAAGGTTAACCCTAACATATGGTTCCATAAATAGAGGTCATGGTTCTACCAACAACGCTCAAGGTTTAAATAATGCTTATGATTCACATTTTAACCAACATTATTCAAGGTTCTTTAATTTCACATGATTTTGTATGTACATGATTCCACCTGCATTTTCCATAGTTCCATCAATATTGTCCATGGTTCCACCCCTAAAATGCCCATTTTCCATGAATTGTGTTAAGACCATTACTCATGGTTCCACCAATAATGCTCACCATTCCATAAATAGAGATCATGTTCCACCAACAATACTCATGGTTCCATAATTATAGCCCATGGTTCCACCAACAATGCTCATGGTTCCATAAATATATCTCATGGTTCCACCAACAATGCTCATGGTTCCATAAATAGAGCTCATGGTTCCACCAACAATGCTCATGGTTCCATAAATAGATACCATGGTTCCACCAACAATGCATAATTTCGCATGCTTGGTGGTTTGATCTCCAATAGAGTTAAAGGATCCATGAGCATTGTTGGTGGAACCATGATCTCTATTTATGGAACCATGAGCATAATTTACGAAACCATGAGCATAATTTACGAAACCATGAGCTCTAGTTATTGAACCATGAGCATTGTTGGTGGAACCACGAGAACTGTTGGTGGAACCAAGAGATTTGTTTATGGAACCATGAGCATTGTTGGTGGAACCATGAGCTCTATTTATGGAACCATGAGCATTTTTTGTGGAACCATGAGCTCTATTTATGGAACAATGAACATTGTTGGTGGGACCATGAGCATTAGTGGTAGAAACACGAGTTTAATTTATGCAATCTGATGTAAAGTAAATTAAAATATCAAAATGAAATACTTGTATTATATGGTGTATACTGTTTGACTAGACCTACTGTTTGATTCACATTTATTTGTTCTTACATTCCATGGTCTTTCTTTTTGCAGGATCTCATCCAATCCTTTGGAATTGTTGTATATCCTTGGTTGAACGTGACTCACCACTACATCTTTTTTTGTTTAACTAACTAGGCTAAAAAAAGTGTTGTCTCTTTTTATTGATCTTAGATGGAGATATAATATTTATAAAGAGGTAGAGAATTTAAGGTAAGGTAAATCTTGAAGGCGCTTGTCCTAGTAGAGGAACAAATTCAATATTGTTAACCAATATTTCTCCAAATGCTTTTGAGGTATGTAACCCAGTATTGATTGATATTGAGTTGGATTTGTAAAGAGATTAGTATGGAAGTGTCAATTGAGATATCTTGAGGACATTTTGGATATTAAACGTTATTGCAGTTAGAGTATACACAGAGTTGTATACTTAACAACAAAGACATAGATACTCTTAGTAAAGAGAAGTGCTAAGAGTTGGGGAACCTACACAGAGAAGAAGTTTGGTTTTTGCACTACTTAGTGCTCTAAGGGCATACTTTGTGAAGTATTTGTAAAAATATCGGAACATAATTTATGAAATATTTGTCACGGACATTGTAAATCTTCAAGGTACCCAAAATAACAAGAAGGACAATTGACATAATATAATAAGAGTTTTAGATTTTGGTGAACCCATTTCTGCATTAAAATTGTTCCACTAATAATGCTCATTGTTCCACCAACAATGCTTCCATAGCTCTAGGTCATGGTTCCACCAATAATACTTCCACTAATAGTGCTCATGGTTCCACCAACAATGCTCATAGTTCCATTATTAATGCTCATGGTTCCACCAACAATGCTCATGGTTCCATAGCTAGGGCTCATGGTTCCGCCAACAATGCTCAAGGTTCCCTAGCTAGAGCTCATGGTTTCAACAACAATGTTCATGGTTCCATTAATAATGCTCATGGTTCCACCAACAATACTCATGGTTCCACCAACAATGCTCATGGCTCCACTAATATTGCTTATGGTTCCATAAATAGAGCTTATGGTTCCATAAACAAATCTCTTGGTTCCGCCAATAATTCACGTGGTTCCATTAATAATGCTCATGGTTCCATAAATGTTCCTGGTTCCACCACCAACGCTCATGGTTCCACCAACACTGTTCATGCATCCATTAGCTTTTTCGAAGACTCAACTAACAAATATGCAAGATTACACCAAATATTTGCATGGTTTCATTAACACTAACTTTGTTCAAGGTTCCATATGCATTAATCAGGATTCCACCTTCTCGTGACATGTATTCATTACTCACCAAATGATCTTCATGGTTCCACCAATGTTGTTCAAGGTTCTTGCACATGGTGTTGTATGCATTGTACATGGTTCCACCTACTTTGTTCATAATTCCATCAAAATTGTCTATGGTTCCATTTACATTATTCATGGTTGCACCCTTAAAAATGATTTACCATGAATCTGGTTCAAGTTTCCTTACATGTTTCCACCACCCTGCGATCATTACTAATTGTTACACCACTGATGCTCATGGTTCCATAAATAGAGCTCATGTTTCTACCATCGACACTTATATAAATATAAATATTTGATTAATTTTTTTTTCAAAATTCTATTTTTTAAATAATATTTTTTAACTTAAAGGAAGAATTTATTTCACCAAATCCACTACCTAAAACTAAATGTGATTGCTATTATCTAAGTTAATTTGAATGTTCCCAACATCCTCCCTTTATTATGTGAGAAAGTGCATCATTCCTTTATTATGTTAGAAAGAGATTTAGAGTTTATATAGAGTTAATGTGGGTCCCCCTTTATTATGTGAGAAAGTGCATCAATCCTTTATTATGTTAGAAAGAGCTTTAATGTTTATACAAAGTTAGTGTGGGTCCTTTAGGAGTTAATGGTTCCACCAACAATGATCATGGTTCCATAAATAAAGCTCGTGGTTCCACTAACAATGATCATGGTTCCATAACTAGAGTGCATGGTTCCACCAACAATGCTATATAACTCATGGTTCCATAAACAGATCTCTTGGTTCCACAAATAATGCCCATGGTTGATGGAACCATGAGCATTATTGATGGAACCAGGAGCAATGTTGGTGGAACCATGATCACTATTAGTGGAACCAAGAGCTTAGTTATGAAACCATGAGCTATATTTATGGAACCATAAGCATTGTAGGTGGAACCATGAGCTCTAGTTATGGAACCATGAGCATTGTTGGTGGAACCATGAGCATTGTTAGTGGAACCTTGAACTCGTAAATGTGCATGGAATTTGTAAATGTGGTGGAATCCATAAATGTGCATGGGTCCACCACTAATGCTCATGGTTCCATAAATAGAGCTTCCATCAATGCTCACGGTTCCATCAACAATACTCGTGGTTCCATAAATAGAGCTCATGGTTCCACCAACAATGTTCATGGTTCACGATTCTGTAAAAAATTGTCCATGGTTCCACCTCTATAAATCTCATTTACCATGAATGTTGTTCAAGGTCCCTTGCATGGTTCCACCACCTTGCAACCATTACTCATTGTTCCGCCACTAGTGCCCATGGGTCCATAAATAGAGATCATGGTTCCACAATGCTCATGATTCCATAAATAAATCCCATGGTTCCACCAACAATTCTCATGGTTCCATAAATAGAGCTCATGGTTCTGTAAACAAATCTCTTGGATCCACCAATAGTGCTCAATTTTCTACCAAAATGTTCATGGTTCCACCAATAATGCTCATGGTTCCACCCCTTGGTTACCATTGCTCTTGGTTCCACTAATAGTGCTCAATGTTCCACAAAAAATGTTCATGGTTCCATAAATGTGCATGGTTCCACCAATAATTCCCATGGTTCCATAAATGTGCATGGTTCCACCAATAATGCTCATGGTTCCATAAATGTACATGGTTCCACCACCAACGCTCATGGTTCCACCAACAGTGCTCATGGATCCATTAATAGTGCTCATGGTTCCACCAACAATGCTCATGGTTCCACTAATAATGCTCATGGTTCCACCAACAATATTTATGGTTACACTAATAATGCTAGTGGTTCCACTAACAATACTCATGGTGGCTCCATAACATTGCTCATGGTTCCACCAACATTGCTCATGGTTCCACTAATAGTGCTCATAGTTCCACGAACAATGCTCATAGTTACACTAATAATGCTCATGCTTCCATAGCTTGAGCTCATGGTTCAACCAACAATGCATCCATCACTAGCGCTCATGGTTCCACCACCAATGCTCCTGGTTCCACAAATAGTGCTCATGGTTCCACCACCAATGCTCATGGTTCTACAAATAGTGCTCATGGTTCCACCAATAATGCTCATGGGTCCATAGCTAGAGCTCATGGTTCCACAAAAAATGCTCATGGTTCCATAAATAGAGCTCATGGTTCCACCTACAATGCCCATGGTTCCATAAATATAGCTCATGGTTTCATAACTAAGTTCTTGGTTCCACCAATAGTTCTCATGGTTCCACCAACATTGCTCATGGTTCCATCAATAATGCTCATGGTTCCATCCACCATGGGTATTATTAGTGGAACCATGAGCATTATTGGTGGAACCAAGAGAGATATATATTTATGGAACCACGAGCATTGTTGGTGGAACCATGAGCTCTAGCTATGGAACCATGCGTATTGTTGGTGGAACCATGAGCTCTAGCTATGGAACCATGCGTATTGTTGGTGGAACCATGAGCATTATTAATGGAACCATGACCATTGTTGGTGGAACCATGAGCACTATTAGTGGAACCATTACTAGTGGAACCATGAGCTATAGCTATGGAACCATGTGCATTGTTGATGGAACCATGAGCATTATCAATGGAACAATTTTAATGCGGAAATGGGTTCACCAATATCTAAAACTCTTATTGTATTATGTCAATTTCCCTTCTTGTTATTTTGGGTACCTTTGTAACACCCCAGTTTTGACCCCGTTTGCATTAAATGTATATGATGTATATATTGTAATTAATCGTGGTGTGGAGCTAAAGGCAAAAGCCCCACCATCAATTTGGTTGTTTTATGTTTCGGCGATTGAAATCGTTGCCGATGGTATATCGTGCTATCCGACACATATTAATTATGGCATCGTGTTATTATGCATTTTAATTAAAATGAACCCCAACCAGCTATGTCAATGCAACCATAATGAAAAGGGCATGATTTTCCTAAGGATAGGGAGGGAAATTATTAAACTTTGGGCCAATGGGGAAAAAGCCAAGTGTCAGCTGTTAAACCCGTTTAGTTGTCACCCACCCTTTTGACTTACTCACCTTTCCTTGTCTCAATCAGTCAACTACCATATAATTAAAAACCTCTGTTCTTAGTTGGGTAGTGGTGTGTGGCAGGACTGACATTCCTTGCCCACACGCACACTCCACCAGCATACTCATTCACACTCACGTGGTCAAGGGAAGCACCATGACTCCATTTTTCATTGTTTCCTCATGCAGAGAGCTGGGAGAACCATTTTCTGGCATTCACAATTTTTCCTGTGTACGTGCCATTCATGTTTTGGGTTGTTGTGGGTTCTCATTACGATTGGGGTTCTTGGACATTGGATACTCATGTGTAGGCTTGGAACTCACCTCCATACGGATTGTTTTTCCTTCCTCACGCAGCTGAGAAATCGTTGTTGGTTTCCCCACGATTTTGGTTTGCTGTGGGTTCATTTTCGTTTTGGGGTTGTTGTGGGTTCTTATTGAGTCGTTTTGGCCACGATAGGGCCAAGAACGACTCAGGAATCGAATTTCCTAGTCAGAGCTGTGAATTGCTTTTTTTGTTGTGTGTATGCAGTGGTTGGTCTTTGGACTATGTTGGAGTGGGAATGAAGGCTTGGTATGCTTGATAAACCTGGTGTGTTTGGGAGCCACACAGATAGAGCTAGAGGGCTGGATTTCTTCTCCACAACCCCTAAATAGCACTGAAAGGGAAGTCAGGGCATGAGGGACTGTGTAGCAGAGAAGGGACTGATTCCTTGTGTTGGGTGTGTGTGGGTGTCCTAGAATTCAGGCTAGTTCTGCTGTAGGTGTCCTTAGCTCTTCAGTGAGTCCACCAGCTTAGCATTCAGCTTTTCCCAGCTCCCTGATGGCCTGATAAACCCAACTGTGTTGGCTTGGCTGATTTGTGTACCTTTGGCTATGTGTGAGCCTGCTTAGTTCCTTATTCCTTAGATAATCATGCCCAGCTCGGGGGTGGTAGTGTTGCTGGGAGACTAAGGGGCACACTGGCCTATGGTTGGGTGGAACATTGCAGTGACGTAGCTAGTTGCAGGATGAGTTATTCATAATATAAGTATTCTTGAATATCTCATCTCTGCAAATTGTATTTTGTTCTTTAATGAAAATGATGAACATGCTAAATGCTTGAATGTATTTTTTGCTTCCGATGTATGGTAATAATGTATGCATGTTTTACTTCAAAGCATTTCAGTTTTTATGTGTGTATGTTCATTGGGCTAGTTTCCCGGATAGATAAAGGTATGATCATAGGGTCAGGGACGTTACAACCTTGAAGATTTCCCTTCTAAGATTGACCTTGTTTACAAAGTGTTGTTGATGTAATTGTAACTTCAGAATGTATTCACTTGTATATCTTATGTATTGTACCCCGATGTTTATTCTGGGAAGTGTCTGTAATGTATTGAAGTCATGTCATACCCCGATGTGCCTATCGGGAGATTCAATAATGTAAACAAGTCATGTCAAGTCATTGTGGGTAACCCTCCTATCGTTCAAGGGTTAAAGTCCCCATAGTTGTGGGGCCCTGGGGTTATTAGACTATCCTAGAGAAGTTGACCCTAGGTGAGTTATTGTAATTGAGGGCAATAATCCCCACCGTTGTGTTAAGGATAACCCTCCTTGTTGGTCAGAGGGGAAAAGTCCCCACAAGTTGTGGGGCACTAGGGTTATTAGAATCTCCTAGAGATGTCAGCTCTAGTAAGTAATTGATAAGTGAGGCCGACATGTTGGAGTGGACATTAAGTGAATGAAAGAATATAAATAGAGAGTGAGCCTCTCTATTTATCACAGACACACTCACTCATTGGGGCGCATGAGTGAGAGAGAAGAAGCTGGGATCAGAGAGAGAGACTACTGCTATCGAGAGATCATATTTATATTTTTGGGTTTTAATTTTGGTGTTGATTCTATCTCTGAGGAAGTTTTGGGGTTTTATCCTTTATGTTTTCCTCAAGGAAAATATTTTTGTCTATTGTCTCTTGTGTTTGATTGATGTGCTTGTTATTCTCTCAGTTAAAGATCCTAAGATAATGCTAGCTTGAATGATAAAAATCTAACATGGTATCAGAGCTAACCTGAGAAGAAGACATTGTGTAGCTGTAGAAGCTAGGGCTTCTTACTTTTTGGGTCTCTCTCCACAATTCTTCAACAGAAGTATGCTAGGTTGACTCTCCATTGAAGGGCACATCTTTCTGTCGAAGCGAAATTCAATTCTAAGCATTTTCAGTTTTAGGTGCGGGAAATTAGGGATTTCTACAGAAGAGGAATTTTTGAGTGAGCCCGGCATAGAATTTCTCTCCTCATCAAAATCGAAGTTTAGAGACCTGGTTCAATATTTTTGGTTGGGTATAACTCTGGGAAAGTCAAACCCTAGTTTGACCCCGGGCTGGAAAAACCCTAAAATACTAAAACTAATAAGTTGTGGTACATTTGCTATATCTCATGATTGGAGAAGGATCAGGAGCTGAAAATTTCATAAGCCAAACATAAAATAATTATTTACAATGTGTCCAAAATTTAGCCTCCGATTCGCTATATTCTAGGGGATATGATCCCTCCAAGTTAGGGTTCCAACCTCTTCCAAGATTCATCCTTAAACAGGACATCTGGGGAGAATTTCTATATCTCAGGATACAAAGGTCCAAATGAAATTTTGGAAGATGTTCCAAAAAGGGAACGGACTTTAATTTTTGTGGTAGAATTTTTAGACCTCGAAGATGAAACGGTGACATGTGGAAGTCCGTACAAATTCGCTATGCTGAAAAGTCCTGAAACAGGTCACCTTGGGAAAACAATCATAAGTCCCAATTGGTGAAACCAATTCTGATGAAACTTGGGGTGTTGGAACAGGAATAGACGGGGCTACTTCAGTGCGAATTTTTAGACATAGAATAGTAGTAATTTTAGAGATACCACAAAAACAGTATCAATAATTTATATAGAAGAAATTGGTAAACTAGGGCTTCCTGTTCCGGGAGCTTCCCTCCACTGTTTTCAGAAAATGAGTACATTGGACAACTCACCTTGAAGAGGTCTATATTTATATCCAATCAGATTTGAAATATTCCAAGTTTTGAAAATTAGGGTTTCTCTAACAAAACCTAGATTAGCCAGCTCCGGAACCAGGACGAACAACTCAAATTGGTAAGATCTAATCTATTGCTATTTTCATTTGAGGTTCTCATTTCAAAGTGATCTATCACATCAGCTTGATGACAATCTTGGTGAAGTTGACAAATTCCAAGCATGGAAGTATATGATCTCTCTCAAGAAAATGAATCGGACACCTACAAAAGTAGAGAGGTTCCAGTTCCAGAGGGAGATGAGGCTAAAAGCCTTACACAAGAAGAACTTGGTCAAGGTCAAGAAGATCATTGTTGATTCAATCACGGATCACCTTATACCATAAAGTGTCTTCCCTATAAACACTGAAAGAGATGTTTGACTCCTTGACCAAGCCATTTGAAGGGAAGAACATAAATCAGAAAATGACTTTGAGAAAACAGTTGTAGACTGTGAAGATCTAGAATGTAGAGACCATACAATCATACTTTACGAGGGTCTCTCAAATCAAAAAACAACTTGTAGCAGTAGAAGAAGAAGTGGGAAATGTAGAAGTGGTGATAGTCACCTTGAATGGCCTCCCAGGATCATGGGATTCATTCATGCGAGCAATGTGTGCTAGAAGGAAGTGATTACTTTCAGTAGACTCTGGGAAGAAGAAGAAGCTCGACTCATAATAAGAGAAGAGAAGATGGGAGCAACTGAAGATCAAGCTCTCACCATCCAAAGAAGATACCTCAAGCGATGAGGAATATGAAGAACTCAACTCTTGAAGAACCTCTTATCCATCTTATCATTTGGATAAGAAACGATGCTATTATGAATGAAGAAGATGATGAAGCTGAAGGCTCAAGAAGGAGTCTACCCACGAAACAAATAAAGATAAGTATTCAATTGCCATTTCATGATATTATTTTGTTATGCATTTGTTTATATTCAGTTGATGTATTATCCATGATAGAATGTTTGCATTTATGATAGTATACTACTAATACGCATGTGATGGGTAAGTAGCTCATGGTGCTATACAACTCTCCATTGTTGCTTCTCTAGAACGAAACCTCTTTGTTGACATATTGGATTAGTGCACAATCTCAATGTTGTCCTGGTAGAGATGGAAGGCATCTAAAAAGTTTCCGTGAGATATGGATGAATGTTGTATTGGCTAAAATAGTTGCATGATCATATATTTATGCATAAGAATTTTCCATTATGAATATGCCTTATGAAATGTTTCTAACCATACAACTAATGCATTTCACTTGTAGGAAAGATCATGTACATAATCACCTACAATAAAAGAAGGATGAGATTTGTTCCAAAGAACAAGTGACGATAGATAAAGAATAATATGATGAATGCAGCGACATCATTGACGCAGAACCTTCCAACTATGAAGAAGTAACCAAGAAGAAAGGGAAGACCGGTTCAAGAAGATTGATGTCTACGATGCAATATCGATACATGAAAGGAAGTTCGTAGTTCCATCATGTAGTAGATGGAAACATCGTGGGATACAAGGAAAGATTCGTAGCACGAGGCTTCTCACGAAAAGAGTGTATAGAGTATGAAAGACAGAGGGAGTATGATGCTTCACTTCAGAGGGAGTGACTACAGAAGATCCCAAGGTTCGACATGGTACGACAGGATGGATAGATTACTGGTGGCTCTAGGCTTTACTGAGAGTAAAGAGGATTCCAACCTTTTCCTCAAGGTTGAAGGTGGAAGACTAGTGATGCTCCTGTTATATGTCGATGACTTGCTCCTGACAGAAGTTGCAAGAAAGAGACTTGCTGCCGAGTTTGAGATGAAGGACTTGGATATGATGCACTACTTTCTAGGCATGGAGGTGTGGCAGAATCTCCCTGGGACAAGGGAAGTATACAGTAGAGATCCTGAAGAGGTTCAGGATGATGGACTGCAAAGCCATGACCACACCTATGGCATCGAACATGAAGCTACTAAGTGTTGCTTCATCAAATTCGATTGATGCCACGATGTATCATCAGATGATTGGGTCCTTGATGTACCTGACGAATACGAGACTAGATATTTGCTTTGCTATGAACACCTTGATCCACTTCCTGACAGATCCGAGACATGTTCACTTGATTGTTGCAAAGCATATTCTGAGATACCTAAAGGGTACAATTGATTATGGGCTCAAGTATGAGGTGAATCAAAAGATTAACCTAGAAGGTTATGTTGATTTAGATTGGGCAGGTAGTGCCATCGATAGGAAGAGCACTTTAGGATGTTGCTTCAGTATGGGATCAAGTGTGATCTCTTGGTTTAGCAGGAAGCAGTCCCTTGTGGCACTGAGTATAGCTGAAGCAGAGTATGTTGCAGCCTTTTCAACTAGTTGTGAGGCAGTCCGGCTGAGGAAGCTACTGTCTGATTTATTTGATCTCCAGTTGGATGCTACTTGTAGATATTGCAACAACCAAAGTTGTGTGAATTTGTCGGAGAACCCGGTGTTCCATGACAAGTCAAAGCATATCGAGATCAAATGTCACTATATCAGGGATATGGTGCAGAGAGGAGCAGTAAAGCTCCAGTATGTTGCGATGGATGAACATATAGTTGATGTGTTGACGAAGCCATTAGCCAGAGTGAAGTTTGAGTACTTCAGGGAGAAGCTTGGTGTTCTCTAGATCGAGGTTCCTTCCAAGGGGAAGTGATGAGTCTGTGAGCCATTCTGACATGGTGAGAGGGTTGGTTCCTTCCAAGAAGAAGTGATGAATTCGTGAGCCATTCTGACATGGTGAGAGGATTGGTTCCTTCCATGGTCAGATGTAAGGGCTGAGGCATTCTGTCATGGTGAGAGGATTGGTTCCTTCCATGTCAGATGTGAGTGCTGAGCCATTCTGATGTGACTGTAGGATTGGTTCCTACATGATTAGATATAAGTGCTAAATGCCATTCTCTGAATGGAGGCACCTGGTCAGTTACTAGGAATACTCAGTCTGGGGCTAAGGGCCATTCTGATGTGATTGAGGGATGTGTTCCCACATGATCAGATATAAGTGCAGGGCCATTCTAATGTGATTGAGGGATGTGTTCCCACTTGATCAGATATAAGGGCTGATGCCATTCTTTGGGAGAATGGAGGCACCTGGTCAGTTACCAGGAATCCTCAACCTGGGGTTGAGATCCCTTCTAGCATGGTTGCAGGATGTGTTCCCACATGGATAGATGTAAGTGCAGAGCCTTTCTAGCATGGTTGCAGGATGTGTTCCCGCAGGGCTAGATGTAAGTGTAGAGCCCTTCTAGCATGGTTGCAGGATGTGTTCCCGCATGGCTAGATATAAGTGCCGAGCCTTTCTGATAGGGTTGTGGGATGTGTTCCCGCATGATCGGATGTGAGTGCTGAGCCTTTACGATAGGGTTTTTGGATGTGTTCCTGCATGATCGGATGTGAGTGTTGAGCCTTTCCGATAGGGTTGCGGGATGTGTTCCCACATGATCGGATGTGAGTGTTGAGCCTTTTCGATAGGGTTTTGGGATGTGTTCCCGCATGATCGGATGTGAGTGTTGAGCCTTTTCGATAGGGTTGTGGGATGTGTTCCTGCATGATCATATGTGAGTGCTAGGCCTTTCT
Organism: Pseudotsuga menziesii; assembly: GCA_001517045.1. Taxonomy (NCBI): domain Eukaryota; kingdom Viridiplantae; phylum Streptophyta; class Pinopsida; order Pinales; family Pinaceae; genus Pseudotsuga; species Pseudotsuga menziesii. The sequence continues at coordinate 194,849 of LPNX011222269.1, forward strand.
GATAGGGTTGTGGGATGTGTTCCTGCATGGTCAGATGTGGGTGCTGGGCCTCTCTGACAGGGTTTTGGGATGTGTTCCTGCATGGTCATATGTGAGTGTTGGGCGTTCCTTTCTGACATGGTGTTAGATGTGTTCCTCTCATGGTCATTTGTAAGTGCTGGGCGGGCCATTCTGACTTAGGATCATATATAAGTGCTGAAAAAAAGATACACGGAGGCTAGGACTACAACCAACATGAAAAAGGGATGGCTATGTAGAACTTCCTGTGACAAGAAGAATCAAGAGATAGCACCTGTAGTGATGATTCAACAGAGATGTTCTAGAACTATAGATGATCCAGATCCAGTGATGATGATCCAGATCAAGTGATGATCCATATCTAGGGATGATGATCCAGATCGAGTGATGATCCAGATCCAGATGAAGATTACTTGAAGATGAAGATGAATTGAAGATTATGAGGACTCGATGATGATACAGATGATACAGAGAAGAAGACTTGTGCTGATAAATTGTGTCAAGAGAATACCTTCCTAGTTAAGAGGGAGTGTGGATGTAATTGTAACTTCGAAATGTATTCACTTGTATATCTTATTTATTATACCCCGATGTTTATTCCAGGAAGTGTCTGTAATGTATTGAAGTCATGTCATGCCCCAATGTGCCTATCAAGAGATTCAATAATGTAAAAAAGTCATGTCAAGTCATTGTGGTAACCCTCCTATTGTTCAAGGGTTAAAGTCCCCGCAGTTGTGGGGCCCTAGGGTTATTAGACTATCCTAGAGAAGTTGACCCTAGGTGAGTTATTGTAAGTCGGGGAAATAGTCCCCACCATTGTGTTAAGGATAACCCTCCTTGTTGGTCGAAGGGGAAAAGTCCCCACAAGTTGTGGGGCACTAGGGTTATTAGACTCTCCTAGAGATGTCAGCTCTAGTAAGTAATTGATAAGTGAGGCCGACATGTTGGAGTGGACATTAAGTGAATGAAAGAATATAAATAGAGAGTGAGACTCTCTATTTATCACACACATGCTCACTCACTGGGGTGCATGAATGAGAGAGAAGAAGCTGGGATCAAAGAGAGAGACTACTGCTGTCGAGAGATCATCTTTATGTTTTTGGGTTTTACTTTTGGTGCTGATTCTATCTCTGAGGAAGTTGCGGGGTTTTCTCCTTTATGGTTTCCCCGAGGAAAATCTTTGTGTCTATTGTCTCTTGTGTTTGATTGCTGTGCTTGTTATTCTCTCAGTTAAAGATCTTAAGATAATGCTAGCTTGAATGATAAAAATCTAACAAGTGTAAAGGTTAGTTTTATTTAAAGAAAATAAGTTCTTGAATATGTTTAGAAGAAAATATTGAAATTTGAATTATAAGTTGATTGTGTTAATTAATAACTATAAATAAGAGCTTGATTTACGAGGAATAATACTTGAATTATAAGGGTTTGATTAAGGAGGAGTAATACTTGAATTATATGTTGGTTAAGTTTTATCAATTGCAATTTAACATAAATAAATAAAATCAATTATATGTATCTAACAAATATCTTTAAAAGAAAAAAATACCAATTCTATGTTTTCCAAAGTTTCCAACGCACCATCACATCATAAACTAAAAATTGATACATTTATTTCATATCTTTGTTTTTGAAAAAACATCATATATGAGCAATATCAATCCACCTAAATGACCCACATTAACTCTGTATAAAATCTAAAGCACTTTCTAACATAATTTACTTTATTGTTGCTAATTGGTAAATGACAAAGCATCTAACTATGCAAAAATTATAAATGACCAAACATTGAAATTTATCAAAAATCGAGGTGTTGATCATTATTTATAGAATTTTTTTATGTAATAATAGATTTGAAAAGTTTTTTACCATTGAAAAATATTTTTTCACATCATTAAAGTGGCCACAGGATTGTCTCTCTCACTTCCATTTCGATGAGAAAATACATTAATTTATTAGAAAAAGTAATTGAAAAGAAAACAGACTCCCTTAAAACATAGGTTATAGTTTTGATTTGGGTGTCGATGAGATTTGGTTTAAGTGAAGAGTATTTCAAAAAGGCGGCAATCCCTTTCAAAGAGTCCCTGCTAGCCGAGGGCAGGGACTAATAAAGGATGTTTGCAGAAGCAACATCCAAAACAATGCATAAGAAAATGAGGTGGAAAAATATACTGAATATTATATTTTCTTAAAACACAAATAGGTAGCTTTAAATATCAAACACATATTCCACATATAAATATAGGAGGTACTCTAGAAATATGATAATAGATTACAGAAGAGAGGTGTCCTCAGAGAATTAACATCATCTTCACCCAAATAGGCCTAGGGATTCAACCCCTTGGAGTAGCAAAGAGTGAGATAAGGGTATATGTCACATCTAGAAGTAGAATTTGTTATTTCTATATACCAACGTTATTGTAGCTCAAATTTATAAATAAATGCTACTTATATGGATTTCTATATAAAAAAGGTTAGGCATTCATATAGAGTCAGCTTAAGTAAGGGTTGTGCCCTTATCTACATAAATGAAAGGTAAGAAGTGAAGTTGGGTAATGCTTTCCCGGGAATAATGTAAATTTAATAAGTATGCAAAATGATATGGATAGAATGGTGATTTCAAACATGATAAAATTGTGATGAGAAATTAAGAACCATACTTTTCTTCAATTTGAGATATCAACCTATTCAATTGAATGTGTATTCAAGGGGGTATTTGTCTCCCTTTTGTTAAAATGCAATCATTTTAGAACAGTTCTTAGTTGTCCCACTCCAAGACTCTCTATTGCTGCATGCTAACTCTCCTCAACAATCAACATCGCTACTTCCTCCTTCAATGCCTAGAGCTACCCTCAAACCAGTGAACGAACCCTTATTTTCCAACTTGAATTCTACCCAAACCCTAACAAAAGTAGACTCTTATGTCTGCACTTCGCATTTTGGATGCAAATATAGTGGAGGGAAATTGTCACATCGACTCCCATCATTCTGACCATGGAGAGAACATGAACAATTTAGGGGGTACTATAATTCTTCCCCCGAGGCCGTATTACAAAATTCATAAACACTAAATGCATATGCAAATTCATAATAAACATACATAGAGGAATTAAGCTTATCAATGCACACACATAGCATGCAATTACTAGCATGTTCATCATAGGAATAACGATGAAACTATGCACAACAATAAAATCATTTTCATGTTATTTATAGGTATCTAATTGAACAACTCATGTTGGATATGTTCATTCAATTTAACACAATGTACAGTCATTCATAACACATAAATTAGGCATAATCATAGATAATAGTGTACACTTATCTTTCAATTGAATTTGTCCAAGCAATTGGCTATGGGAGAGTAATGTTCCACCCAACCATAGGTCTCTATCCAGCCTATATTCTTTCAGCTAAGAGACCACCCCCAACCTAGGTTGTGTATCCACTAAGGAGGAACTACATAGCTCACTCATAGCCATAGACATAAGCACTCATGCTAAGTCAACACACAGTTGGGTTTATCAATCAAGTAGGGAAGCATATGCAAGGAGATAGATAATCCAGTGAGCTCAACCACAGACTCTACGAGAATATCACTTTGAATTCAAATAGTATTGGCACCCACATTACCTACCATGCCCAACACAAGGAAAGTCTCCTTCTCTGCTACACAATCCCTCAGGCGCCCCTTCCCTCCAGTGCTCTTTAGGGTGGTCATAGAAAGGTATAAGATACTAACTCCTTAGATATCCTTGCATTCACTGGGTTTATCAAACCATTTTGACCTTTGAACTCACTCCTTCTTCAATTCCTCTTGGATTTTCTCCTACTTTTAGCGTGTGACTGTCAAAGACAAAATTTCACTTCCGGACCTCCAAATCCAGTTCTTCCTATGGATTTTCGGGATTCTTGTAGGTTTGTATATATAGATTCCCCATTGGATTTCACTCCTCACATGAATTCCTAGGTGATTTTGGCACTTCAAAATGTGGGTTCTTTCCAAGTTACGATTTCTGCAAATTTCACTATTGGGAATGCATTGCAAGCTGGAAAATTCATCTCAGGTTGTTCCACAATGGAATGGAGAGGATGGAAAACGAATTCCTATGAGGAAAGTGACTTATGGGTCAAGTAAACCATGCTCATACCCAACCATATGAATTTTTGGGTTGCCCATGCTCCATTAATTCCTTGAACTTGTTTCTTAACTACCATCTTACATAGAAATAAATGCCAGCAAGGAAAGTCAAGATGGGTTCTCAATTTGACATTTGGAAACACAAGGTTCAATCCCACAACCCCTCACCTCTCCCTAGTGGATACACATGGCCCCCTTCATTTTAGTTTCTTCCATAGCTAGCTCTTGGTATTTTTATCTGTATTAAAAATATTTACATGCATATACAATTTTCCATGGCTTACTAGCACATGGCTAGCAAAATATAAAATACTTTCCTTTAAACCCGAGCATTCACTAGTGGGGTCGATGTTCTCAAAACTTGAAAAAAAATGGGTATCCCTCTTTCATGGATTCCTTTAACTCCCATGTAGCCTCATCAATACCAAGGTTCTTCCATAGCACCTTTACCTGTGCAATGGATTAATTCTGGAGCAATGCCACCTTCTTGTCAAGGATGCGCATGGGATCCACGTGTGACTCTCCCTTGAGTTGCACCTGTATCACATTCCAATCAATTATGTGATCAGTATCATGTACATACTTATTAACTAAAGAAACATGGAAAACATTATGATCTCTCATGTTAGCAGGAAATTCAATCCTATATGCAATTGGTCTTATCCTATCAAGGGCTTCAAATGACCCACAATATTGTGGTGCCGGCTTGGAACAACTTCCCAACTTTAGGGAACTTTTCCTTGTCTTTACTCTTAAATAAACATGATCCTAATTTTAAATTCTTGTGCAGTCCTTTCAAATATGCATAACTCTTCTTCCTGTCCTAAGCTACCTCTAAATTATATTTGATCTTAACAATTTCTTGTTCCATTTCCTTAAGCATTTATGGCCTAAGCACTACCTTGTTCAGTAAATTTTCCCAAATTCACTGGAGTTCTACATCCTTTGCCATATAATGCTTCAAATGGACTCATTCTCAATGATGCTTGATGTCCATTATTCTATGTGAATTTTTCCAAGTGTAGGTAATCCTCCCACTATGATGGTTTATCAATCACATACGTTCTCAACATGTATTCAAGAATTTGATTTACCCTCTCAGTTTGACATATGTTTGAGTATGATACATTATATTAAAATTCAATTGTGTTCCCAACTCTTGGAATAACCCTTTCTAAAATTTGGAAGTGAACTTTGCATCCCGATCTGAAACTATTGCCTTAGGAAATGCATGCAATCTAAATACTTCCTTCGTGAATATATTCGCTATGTCACTTGATTTATGAGTGGACTTGACTACAATAAAATGAGCCTCCTTTGATAACTTAATTAAATCATGTTTCTTCACTATCACTAGCAAACATGTTATAAAGTCCATAGAAATTATTTCCCACTTCCATTCTGGAATGGGCCAAGGTTGCAATAATCATGTTGGGTGTTGATGCTCTGCCTTGAATTGTTGGCATTTTTTACACCAACCAATGTAGTCTACTATCTCCTTCTTCATTCCATGCCAAAAGCATTGCTTTCTTGCTATTGTTATTGTCTTTTGATATCCTGGATGTCCATAGTATTGCATTTGATGAAAGTTCATCCATTAATAACTTCTTTGAGTCTACACAATTTGGAATGTAAAGTCTACCTTTATAAACAAGAAGATCATATTCTCTGAGATGATATCCTTCACACGTGTCATCTACTTTTCCCTATTGTAATTTCTCTTTAAATTGAAGGTAAGTTGCATCGTTGTTTTAGGCTTCAAGGACTCGTGTATTCAAATCTGATTTGCATACACTTGATGTTGCTACATGAAATTTTCTGATAAGGGCATATGTAACCTTATTCTCTTTCTGTTTTACGTGCTTAATTTCAAAATCAAATTCACATACAAATTATAGCCATCTAGCTTACCTAGCATTGAAGCTTTTCTAGTCAAAAAAATACTTCAAGCTCATGTGGTCTGTCCTAAGCTCGGATCTTCTTACCAATAAATAATGTCTCCACATCTTGAGATTGTGTACTATGGCTACTAATTCTAAAGCATGAGTTTCATAATTCCTTTCATGCTTTTATTTTTTTTTACTCATAGAAAATGACAAAGCCTTCTTACATAAAAACTCCACCCAGTCCTTCAATGCAAGCATGTTAGGGTTAACCTTTACTTGAGATCAAGTCAAAGGTGGTTAGGTCTAGCACATGGTTTGGGTACATGGTTTGTTGTAGCCCATGGTATTGTCCCATGGTATTGCATGTGTTAACCTTGACTCGGGATTGAGTCAAAGGTGGTTAGGTCTAGCACATGGTTTGGGCACATGGTTTGGGCACATGGTTTGTTGTAGCCCATGGTATTGTCCCATGGTATTGCATGTGATTAAGCCTTATATCTGCTTGAGGAGGCTCCATTGTAATTGTACTGAGTACTGTATTGTACTGGATGTGAGTACTATATGGTACTGGTACTAAGTACTGTATTGTACTGGATGTGAGTATTGTATGGTACTGGATGTGAGTACTGTATGGTACTGTATGGTACTGGATGTGAGTACTGTATGGTACTGGATGTGGGCATTGTATTGTGTTGGAAGAGAGACTATGAGAGCATGAAGAGGAAGTGTAGCGGTTTTGCTGCAGGGCGTATCCCTTCATCTTTCTAGACTGAAATAAAAGGACTGGCAAATTTGTTTGTGGACGTAGCCCATCGTTTGGGTGAACCACGTTATATCTGTGTCTCTCTATAATGTTTAATGTGTTTTTGCATCTTGTTTATTGATTTAACTGTATAATTGTTATTGCTCTGCGGTCCTGTTTTTTCTAAAAATTGGTATCAGAGCCAAAAGGTCTATTTGGTTTGTAAACTCGTAGGAAAGAAGGGTTCCTGGTTCGAGTGGGAGAAATGGCGGAAGAAGGAAAGTTTAGGGCCGATAAATTTAACGGCCAAAACTATCAGTTATGGAAGATGCAAATGGAGGACTATCTGTACTAGAAATATCTGTACCTGCCGTTGGGCGAAAAAGCAAAATAGCCAGCGGCTATGAAGGATGAAGAATGGAAGGTTCTTGACAGAAAGGCACTAGGAACAATACGGCTGTGCCTGGCTTCGTCGGTGGCCTTCAATATTTCTAAAGAAATAACAACAGAGGGTGTGATGAGCACATTGAGTAAGCTCTACGAAAAACCCTCGGCTTCTAACAAGGTATTTTTAATGAAGCGTTTATTTAATA
>LPNX011222302.1:13569-44891 GCA_001517045.1 Pseudotsuga menziesii
CACTAGCAATATTGGGTAAACGTTGTTCTTTTACTGATTAAATATTGGAAGCATTAATGGATCAGACCACGATATTCTGAGTATTATGTATTGATGTTTATTCAATGGTGAAGTGGTAAAGGACATTTACAAATTATGAACACTGTCTTGTAAGAGATTTTAATTGGTATTTGTTCATTCAGCGCTGGTAGAACCCTGTAGTTTGTAGCCTAGGGTTAGATTTACCATTTAAAACTGCCTTTTAATCTCAGTCCTTTTGCTTTCATGAACCAATTACTGTGTGCTTAAAAAGAAACAAATGAAGTCACCTTTGTAAAAAGGATTTTGTATCTGTAAGTTGCAGTGTTGTTCATCTGTCAGTGGATTTAATTTACAGTTAGCTAAATTCCAGATAAGTCTAGCTCCTAAGTCCTAAAACCTGGATGTGTCTCGAAGTTTACTGACCCGGATTGATTTAAATTTAAGTTCTGATTCACATTTGTAGATCAGAGCCCAACACTGGTACCGTAGGGCTGATTGCAGGCACTCTCTCAAAAAAGAAAGCCAATAGAACACTAGAATATCCAAAATTCTTCTGTCGGCCTCTCTTATAGTCAAAGAGTTGTTTTTTCATTATCGAGATTATTCCTGAGCACCAGTCAAACACAATTCCCTGTAGGCACTCTACAACAATTCTCATATGGTTCTAAGTAGTAATATCGAGTGATGATGATCCTGCAACCCTCATTGTAGTGCTTACCATCACCTGCAATGGGAAGTTACTAATATGTACAATAGGGATGCATGATCCCTTTTTCTTACTACCGTGCGTGCAGTAAGTGTTTATGTAATCCTAAATACTCATGGGGTCACCACCCTTGCTAGTACCCTCGAGGTTGACAGGTGTTCCCTATCTAGACAAACCTGTAATGAAGTATATGTCTTCCAGTGCCACCTCCAAAATTTAACCTTGAAGGTGAAAGGCCCCAAGGTCGTGGTCCCAGTAGCCAATCAAAAACTCTAGCAAGCAGACATTGGCTGACATAGGTGAAGTGCAAAAGAACTTTAATAACCCACTTTGTCACAACGCTTGCACAGTGGGGGCACTTTGGAGTGCCTCTCGGTCCATATCTTCATGTTCCCGCTCCCTCCACTCCAACACCATGTTTTAACCTGCCCATGAAACCATTATCAAACATTAAAACTTATCAAAACAATTTGATTTTGGCCTTAACATTCTTTTTCCTATGTCGCGCAGTACACGCGATTGTATTTTAGACAGGTCACGTATGACACGCGGGTTGCCTTCAGGAAGGCCGCGTGTAAAATGCGTGTATGCGACTGTGTAAGTCACCTACCGACGTGTATTGCGCAACCCTCTTAAGACATGATTAAAACATCCAAATTTGCATAAAATTGAAAATGTAAATGATTGAAATTGAAGAGAATGAAGAGCTAGCTTACTCTACACTTGTGGAATCGAAAATCGTCCACTGGTTTGTTCACATTGAGCGATTGAATTCAAAGGTAAAAATTTCCTATATTGGGTAAAAATATGAAATGGTATTTTTCATTTCTATTTTTGGACTATATATAGAAATAATTTCAAATTGTGGGTTTTTAACCTATAGTTTTCAAATTATATTATAATCAAACTAATGCCATGTCATGTTTTCCTAATGCAACAGGTCCAAAGTCACTTAAAGTTGTTATTCACCCATATAGGATAGGATTTTGGTCATTTATATGCATTTTTGCATCTATACCTAATCCATTTTAACCCTAGGATCACTACTTTGACCACGGACTATGGTATTTAACCATTATTAACTTGTTTATACCATTGTTCTTTCGTGGATAGGGCCTTCCTTCCATGAGTACCCTAGTTTAGAACACATTGTTGTCTTTTAGTACTCATGTTGTGTTTGTCATAGGTTCAGGGGAGCCTTCTTAGCTATTTTTCACGCCAAATTGAGCTTCATTTTGGTCTCTTTTTACAAGCTATCCCTTTTATAAGGCTCCCCGCCCTTATGGAGTTTCTTTAGGCCCAGGTCTAACTCCTCAAAATAGACTTGAATGCCGAGTAAACTTGTCCATTCGGGATCATTAAGAATATGTGAATGGGAATCCACATTGGTGGTAGGTTATCACTTTCTTAGACCATTTGGAATAATACGAGAAATGAACACTGTCCTTTCTTCGGAATTGAGAAGAGCATTCTCACGTATATGTTTATCGCTTTTCTAGACATGAGGGACTAAATTTACGAAAAAGGAGTGCCCGGTATGAGCTTAGTTTTCTCCTTTTTGTGCTCTGGACCTAAACATGAAAAAGATTTCGAGTGTACTTTATGCCTTTTTCATGCTCGTTAAACAATAAAGAACAAAGCATCAAGTTTACTGTTCTAAGCCCCATTTCTCGTAACCAAATGGATCTTTTCGAGTGATCTTGCTTTCCTCCACACTCGTAAAACTCAAGCTATAAGCTGATTTTGAAGGGGCGTTGGGTAGGTGGTAATTTAACCTTTTTCGGACCTCCCTGGCGAAGTACGAAAAAGGTGCTCCTTACTTCTTCGGAAGCTAAGAGAGTTCTTTTGTGGTATGTTTTATACTTTTTCGACCTCAGGAGACTAAATTGGACGAAAAAGCACCCCCTAGAGTCTTCTTTAGAGTTTTTAGGCTCTCTAAACATGAAAACACCAACGAGCATGTACTAGTTTGGGCACGTAAAATCCACGAATCAGTGACATTATCAAGCATTATTCTCTCTCCTCTTCAAGCTTGTAAAAAATGAAGAGAGACTTGAGTTGAATTTCCTGAACTCGTTAAAATTTAATAGGAAATATAAGGAATAAGTTTTCTCTTTGGGTTACAAACAGTGGCAGCATGCCATCCTTGAATATAGAACTTCTGAACTTTTCGATACTCATGTTTTAGTATATCCTTCCAGCTCAGCGATCACTTTGAGTCGTTACTCCTACACTTGTCCTTTACACATGGGGAATATGCACATGTAAAATAAGTCTACAGTGTCCTATCAATAAGTTAAAAGCTACCTTGGGTCATCTCTGTGTCATGTTCATTGTTCAAGGATTTATCCCTTCCTCTGATTATTATCCTGATTCCATCATTATCCTATATGAGTATTACTTGTGCCTACCTTTCCGCATCCAATTCCTAGTCACTCTTGTGATCCATTTGAGGATCTATTGCCTTCCTCATCACAATGTGGTTTGATCATCAGTACTTCCTGAAGGCAAAGACCTAGAGTTTTGATGATGGTACCTTAGGATTGACTATCACTATTAGTGAACTCCTTTGCTTCAGTTGTCAGTTTCACCTATTGATTGACAATTTGTTGAGTCCTTTTCCATGTTCTACTTCAGCACACTTATTCACATGGATAGGATTGTACCAGTTGATTTGGATTCCGATGAAGACCTTAGGTTCACCTCTATAACCTAAGTTGCGCAAGACTATGTTATGATCAGTTACACAGCTTCCATATTTTGAAGACTCATCATTGTATATTGTGGCTTCGATCCACCTTTGTAATATATGTGGTCTTGTACCCGTATCATATTATGTAATCAAATATTGTAAAGGAGCTAGTGTTCCACTATATTGAACATGGCATCCTCAGATATGCTTTTGTATATGACATTGATATTGATTTGTTTCAAGTACTTCCTCTGCTGCCTTGGATTTCTGAGTTCTCCAAGATAAAGATTGTAATGTATTTCGGCCATCGCTTCCCTCTGACCTCACACATTAGGGGGCATCAGCTATCAACCAAACTGGCACTTCTCCGTCCGAGTGCTGACATTCATTATGTCGGTGCACAAAAGGAAAATTAGGATTGAAGTGGCCAAAACACTATAGATGTACATGAACATTGATACATGGTCTCCATACTAGCTTGATATATTTTTATTCTGAGTTTTGGGTTGCACACACGATTATGTGCATTGCAACTTGCATGTACATTGCATACGCGAGTTCCCTTTGAGCAACAAGCGTGTCTTATGCACCTTGCCTATATAAACACTAGCGTGTACCTTAATTTGTCCTTAAAAAATATAAATCATGATTATGATATTAGTTGGGCCTTAATCCATAACTATCCCAATTGTCTCAACCATCCTAACCTTTGAAACCACTTTATTTCCCAATGTATAAAAAGAGGCCTTGGGATGGGGGTAATCAATCAATTTTCTAAAGAGAAAAGTTATGCTGGTGGTATACCTTCAGAGTCTTGGAGCAACAGAACTCATAGTCCTCGGTTCTAGAGGAGTCCTTGTGTTAGAACCTGGGTTGTATTCTCACCTATTCACTATTTGTTAATAAAGAGAATTCTTCTTTCAATCTTTGTATTGTGATTTTCTCATGTATATTGGTTAATGAATGATATTATTTATATTGTTGGTATGTGCTTCAGCTAACCTTTGATATATATATGTATGAGATATTGCTTGAAGAATTTTCTCTTTGCAGGTGAAGAGAAGCAGCCCTAGAAGCTTTGGAGAAGATTGAAGAGAGAGAAGATCAAACTTGGATCAATTGTCATAAACCGGGTAAGCCAAACTCTCTTCCTATTCTCATTTCATTTTATGTAAAATCTGATTGTCTGCAAGTCTAACAGTAAGTTGGTAACTCCATACCCTAGGTTACAAGGGTGTATTGTCTTGTACAACATTGATTGCGGGTATTCCAAATACACCAGATATAAAAAAAGGGTAAAAACAACATGCTACGAACTTTCACAGTCCAAATATTTAGATTTTCCAACAAGGAAGGATCCATCCAATTGATAACTAACCTTTGTCTGATGTCTATATCAGTCCTCACAGACTGGGAAAAGGAGCAAGTAACAAATAAATGATTCACCATTTCAAGTGTTGCTTTGCATAAACAGTAACAGTTTGGCCCTATCCATCCTCGTCTAGTTAAATTATCCCAAGTACTTATGTTGTTTCCAGCACAAAGCTAGCTGAAACATTTAATTGTAAGTGGGAGATGCCAAATCGACAACTGCTTGTACTACCATGCAGATAATTTCCTAGAGAAACAGTTGGCAAGAAGATCATAAGCTGACTATGTTGTAGCTTCACCATTAACATTATTATGCAGCCAGAGAATATGATCGTCCAAATTGTTGAGTTTGATTTCTCCATGAGAAAGTCCCCTAATATAATAAGTCCATTCCTCCTTCCAAACCCCTCCAAGCTCGAGGTCCTCAACAGATAGCCAGTAGGAAGAGGAAATAGATAGATCACACCTATTGCAAGCCTGACTAAGAGTGTAGATTCCGTAGTCATTAAGATAAGCATGAAGATCGTTAGAAATAATAACATTTTATTTCAATCCAGCAATAGGATCGATGCCCAATATAATGCAGCCTCCATCACCAACCCTCCATTCCACAATACAACTGATCCAAGGTAGAACACGAACAAAGCCATTCCAAATATGAAAAGTGTTCTAAATAGAGTAACAATTTTGACGGAGCCATTTCTCCAAAGGAGCACCTTTAACCTATTTGGTTTGAATTACCTGATTCCAAAGACCCTTACTCCTCAGTACAGTCCATAGTCTCTTTATTCTGAGAGATATACTAAACCAAACCAGATTTTTTATATTCCATCCCCAATGCGAGAATGGTTTGGAGAGAACATTCTAGTCCACAAAATGCAACTTGTGATGATTAGCAGTACCACCCCAAAGGAATGTAAAGATACATTACCTGAGCTTGTTCAAAATTGATCTCAGGAGCCTAGCTAGGGAGAACCAATCAACTGGAACCCCAGATAAGACGATCTAATCAGAATAAGTCTACCCCCTAAACATAAGAACATATGGGTCCAGTGTCCAAGATTATTCTCAAATATTTTTAAAATCCATCTCCAGTCCTTAATAGAATACCCCAAGGGTTTTATCCCAAAACCCAAATATTTAAAGCCTTGATCGATCATATCCATCTTGAAGGGAAGAATAGTGTTAATGGAGTTTCTAACTTCATCCTTCAAATTATTCCTAAGAAAGGAGGATTTTTCCATACTAATACTCATCTTAGACACCGAGTAGAAGAGGTCCAATACAACTTTATAAGCATTCCATCCCTCCAAGCTACCCTTACCAAAAAGAATCACATCATCCACAAAGAGTAAGTGGATAAATGCAAGGGTGGGCGAAATGTTAATACCAACATTTCTTCTAGCAGTTTTGCCTCCCCAATAATTCGATTGAGTCCTTCAATTACCAATAGGAAGAGGATAGGAGATACGAGACACTCCAGTCTGATGCCTCTTAAAGCACTAAATAAACTAGAGGGTGAGCCATTAACCAGTACAGAAAAACTAGCAGTATAAACAAATCCCATTATCCAGTTAATTACCAGCAAAGAAATCCCAATCTGGAGGAGAATAAGACGCAGGAAAGTCCAATTAACACGATCAAAAGCTTTGTTGAGGTCAAGCTTAAGGACCAAGGCTTCCAATTTTTTAGTTTTTATAGTATGAATAATTTCTTGAGTAATCCCAATAGGTTCCTGGAAGTCGAACTGCTCAATAGAAATGACCTTAGAAAGGACAGGCTTGAGTTTGTTGGAGATGACTTTAGTGAAGACTTTAAAGATGAGCTTGCAAAGGGAGATGGGATGGAAATATGTGAAGGTTTTAGGATGATCACATTTAGGAATGAGGGTTATAAAGGTACAGTTTAAAGATATATCAACCGTCCCTTCTCTCCGGGAAAGCTCGATGGCCTTCACAAGGTCTAGCTTTACCAAATCAAAAAAGAAAATAAAGAATTCCACCGATCATCCATCAGGTCCCGGACTCCTATCTTTCTTGAAACTTTTCAGAGAAGATTCTAATTCCTTCAAGGAAACCTCAGCAACCATACACTCCAAGTCCTTAGAATAAAGACAAATAGGGAAGTGCTTGATTACCTGTAATTGATATGAGATGAGTGTTTTACCATAGTCCATAAAAAGAGAGGAGAAATAATATTCCCCCAAAATATTAAGCTGATCCAGACTGCAAATAGGGTTACCAATACCATCTAAGAGTTCCCAAATAGTATTATGGTTCCGCCTTGCAGAGGCAAAACTATGGACTTTTTTTTTATTAGCATCACCCTCATTAATCCAAAGGGCCTGGCTCTTTAGTCTCCAAGTAAGAACCTCATGAGCCAATAATTTTTCTCTCTGAAGTTTAATGGAAGCCATTTTTTTCACTTTAGTTTCTGGAAAGATACCCAAGGGAAACAAAGAGAAGAGGCGTTGTGACTCTAAGTCCAGATCCATAAGTTCCTTTTGTTGCTTTTCCTTTGGGCTCTTTTCCCACACCTTAACAACACCTTCTAGACTTTTTAATTTTTGAACTAGGCTGGTCATTGCATCATTGTTAGACTGTGATACCTCTAAGGACCAAGAAGAATGAACCAGCTGTGAAAAGTATTTCACCTGTATCCATGCCCGGTTAAACTTGAAGGGGTAGTTCCTCTTGAAAACAACATCATCCCATTCCAGACACACTGGAAAGTGATATGAGATCACCGATTGGTGTACCAAAGACCAATAACGAGAGAAGAGATGCATCAAAGAATCTGAGACAAGAAATCTATTAAGTCTCTTACTTATGACCCTATCCCTAGATCTTCCATTTCTCCAAGTAGGACCAATAAATGTCGGAGCTAAGTCAACCATATTAGTGCAGACCAACAACTGAACAATATCAGAGCAGAGTGGATGAATGTGGGCATACCAGCCCCATATATCTGCATCTGAGAGGGTAAATTTAAGATCTCCAACAATAATCAAGTTTGAGTGATTGAAAATAGCCTCACTCACAGCATCATCCCAAAAAATATTCCTATTGTGATATGGATCGTAGCAGTTGAGACAATAAAGTTCCAAAGGTTAATTCCGTAAAACAACCTTAACCAAAATACCAAACCGAGAGACAAAATCCTTACAACGTGAAACAACTAGATCCTAAGCAGTGAGGAGACCCCCCGAGAGGCCTAGAGAGTCGGTAGCACAAAATTCCCAGCCAGGCTAGATCTTAGCAAAAGAGAGGAGGGATTGAGTGTGGTCACACATGGTTTCCTGGAAGAAAACCATATCAGGTTTGATAATATAGAGTAAAGAGTCAAGGTATTTGATCTTGGTAAGTCCTCTGAAAACACAAAAAATTAAGGGAGAGAAGTTTCAGTAAGAACCCAATCTTGGGGAAGACTCTGCTCTAAGAACCCCAAAAGAGGGAAGTTGACCGGGAGAATGGCAAGATCTAGCCACCTCTTTTATTTTGGTAGGAATAAAAGGGGCAGTAAGGTCCCCAGAGTTCCCTAGACAAGTAGCAGGCTTAATTTTTTAGGACCTCCTAATGGTAACATTATCATGTCTAAATGATTCTAGAGGTAAAGTGGAAGGAGCAATGGGGGATTTTTCCGAAAAGATAGTGAGAGATTTTAAGAGGGAAGAGTCCGAGAAGGACAAATCATTACAAGGACTAACAGGAGGGAGGAGAACATCAGACAAGGGTAAGGAAGGTGCCCCATTGAGGGGAGGAAAAAAACCCTCAGCTAAAAAGTAGGGAACATGAAAAGAAGGTGCCAGAGGGGGTGGGGGTGACTACAGATCCACATAAGACCCTGAAAATGAAAATATCAAAACCCTATTTGGAGTAATATCAAACCCTTCCAAGCTGGCAGGTCCCAAAACAGGGTCAACAACCATAGTACAGGGGATACCAGATGGCTACAACATGCAATCTTCTCAATGTACACAATCTATTCTAATTCCCCCTTAGTAAGGTCATCATAATTAGTAGGAGAAACTGAGTTATACATACCTTTTGGTAGCGGTGAAGTGAGAGAGTCCAGACCTGTAGCAGATGGGCCGACAAAAACCTTTTGAGGGCCAACAAAACCCTCATTAACCGTCAGACGAGGAGACCCATGCAACAACGATGGATAGTTGCGTCAGAGATGATCGGTCTCGTGTCACCGAAAAGGCACCTTAATATAATCCAATCGTTGAACAAAAAAGTGGTCTTGGAAAATAATATCAATGTCAGCCGACAGTCTAGAAGTAACATCCATTTCAACCATGACCCTCACCAAATGTTTATCAAAAGAATGGCGGAAATTATCCTCCAAGGCCACAAACGTGCAATTCGCAATACCCACAAGAACCTCCTTGCTCCATAGTGGAAGGGGTAGTGTCGGGAGAAATACCGAAAGGTGTCGAGTAACCATCCTTTCATGCACAGGGTCCAAACCCAAATGACAATGAATAAGGACCAGAGAACCATCACCCATAGGCCAAAGAGAATTGAGAATAAGGGTGGAATCCTTTCCATCGAGGAAAAGAAAGACATACCAGCCATTAGAGAGCTTACTGATAGTCGAATGTAGTCAATCAATGGTTTCCAGTGGTGGGTTGCCTAGACAACCCACACATCTCTTTCCAATTTACAATACTTCAGCTGACCGACCAGAGCGTGATTGCATAACATTTCCACTTTGTCCAAGAAGATATCTCGACCCAACACAAAACATCGTTTAGCTTCTAGTTCCTTAATAGCCTTGGTCTTTCTCTGAGCCCTATAATGTAAGTGAGAGTTTCCATCATCTCTAAAGCCCTTATCTGGCACTAGGTCCGCTTCCATAGAAGGCCAACCAAGAGACCGATAGGCTGGTTATGTCGGAGACCGACAGTCAGACTCGAAGAGTCCACCAGGAGCGGAGAAGGAAGCCGACAAAACCTACACTCTAGGTACTGAGAATATTCCAAAGAAAAGGTTAAAAAACTAGAACCGTGAAACCCACAATAAAGTCAACACCCGAAGAAAGGAGCTAACAAACTTAACTGGTAAACCCATGAAAGTCCGAGGAGTAATCAATGACTAACCCAAGGAGAAACCAAGACAAAGCTTCACATCAGAGACCAACCTGATGACACAACCACTAGGCATACAAGAAGACAGACTACCAAAGAAAACAAGCCCAATTGACAAATGTTAAAGATTCGGTCAACCAAGGAAAACAAACCACGACAAAACCCTAAAGTAACAACAAATGAAGCAACAAAACAGACCACCACGATACCCAAGTTTACCAAAGCATATGCTTCCTTTGGCAGTGTGTCTCCTTTGTCTGAGTGGTAGATCTTCATGTGATATGTGTGAGGTTCATAATAATGGAAAGTTTTAACATTACGATAACATAATTTTATATTGAAATGTTGTGTTAAATTAATATTTTTTTATTATTATGATCTATTTTTAGGTTTTTTTTTTAAAGTTTAATATTTATTTTATATGGATAAAAGTGTGAAATGGAGTAGTTTTATAAGGTATTACTTGTATTAAATATTTTATTAATATAAAACTTGGTTTTAAAATATAAATAAATGATGTGTGTGGAGGAACAAAGTTAAGATTGGTCCGTTTGAAGGTTATATTTATCATTATCTTACATAGAATATCTGCTTCTTCCCCAAAAGGGTTTGAGTGGAAGGTAGAATCAACTCTGAACTTATAACGAGTAACCTTGTGAGACTCAAATGTGTGACCTCTCCATTGATAACATGCATTTGGCATATGCTCCCAACTAATTAATTTGATCCTTAGGATCTAGTCCATGAAGGATGGGGGAGTAGGAAGGAGAGTAAGAAAGAGATATTGGATTATTTAGAGGACCCACTAGATGACCTTCAGAGCTTCTTAGGACCAATGCCTAGGGATAAAGTCTTGATTTAGGTATAGGGGATGTAGCCTTGGGTCTTCAGCCTAGATTGTGGTTGTAATTGATGCACCAAGTTTTAATTTCATTAATTTACCAACTTCTTAAAATCTCCTTTGGAGTAAATAGTAGTTTAGTGAGTAGTTTACAAGTATCAATGGAAATTTATCCCATGCTAAGCCCCAATGTGTATTTATTTTATAAATAGCTTATAATTTTTTTCTTCAATCTTGTAGTCCTTTGTTATGGGTCACATTGTTACAATATTGCAAGGATAAGATCAAATTAAGTTCTTCCATCAATGCTTAGCAATCAATATCCAACAGAGAGAATCATCCATAGTCCTCCAAGAAAAGATGTCTAGAAAAAATATTCAAATCCTAACATCATGATCTATCCAACTATGACGATGAGGATGTTTTGTATATAAGAACATTGGTTGTAATTTGTAAATTCGTGAGACTCAACCTTTAGAAAATACCTTGGTAAACAAGATTAATGAAAATTGAAAGTTAGGAATACTTAGAGCTCTCTTCCCCATGAGACTAAAGGAAGATTCTTTAGGTTTCTTATTTCAGATCAAATCTTTGTTTATTGATTAAATTGGTTCTTGAACTTATGAATATTGATTTATTTGGATTCATAGGCTCATTATAGATAAGCTTAATCTATAGCTTATGTTTCAATGTACATCTAGAATAGATTGATTTGGATACATAGGCTCCTCATAGATAAACCAATTATAAAATCAACCATCCATACTCCATATACCAATAGAATAGGCATGACAAAAGACAAACCAATTATACAACCAACCATTTATACACCATAAACAAGAAGAAAATGATGTGAAAAAATGTGTTAATATCGTCAATGTTGGTGAAAATCGAGGTCTTCGAAGTTTACTACCTCTAACTATGTCCATAATTTCATATGTAGTTACCATTGATGCAACTATATGATTGTAACATGTCAATGTGCCATCTAAAATCCATGTTATATGATTGGTTGATTCAACAAAGCATATAAATTGAGAGGTCAACTTACTGATTTCATTTCTAAGTGTGGAATCATATTTTATTTCTAATGCCTCTTCGCTTAAATGGTTGCTTAACATAAAGTAATACTTATTACAAAAATCTCAAAATTGATTTCAAAACCCTTGAAGTATTACTTATAAATCTCACAATAGATATTAATTATTTGAAAGGATAGGTGTCCAAAGAAAATTTTGATTTAGAAATATTAATGTCAAATTACTTTTTTGTTATTTAAGGAGTAATGAACTCTCCACTAAACTCCATGATTTTTTATTTTCCCAAACTATGAGGCACTCCAATAGTCATGTAAATGTATTATCAATATCAATAACAATGGCATAAAGATCACTTTTCATTTTTATTTTGGGAAAGACATTCTTGAATCTTTCGATAAAACAGGTGAGTATGATTGACAAACTTGGTAAACTTAAACAATACATTAATGTATTTGAGAACAATGTCAAATGTTGATTTTGAGAAATTTGGTCATAAGTTGGTCAAGCTTGATTTACAGATCAAGCTTGAACCTGTTCAATAGGTCATGATAATATATCTGTGCATGCCAAAGTGGCTATCATTCCTTTTCATTTAGATTATTTTCTACAACAATCAAGTGAACCTTGTTAAATTGATCTACTTAAATGGTGACAAAGGATATTCTAAGTTGAAAAAATTGCAACATTGTAGATGCATTAAATTATCAAGGGGACACATAATCTTCAAACAACCATACCTTTATTTCATTTCAATCATCAATGATCAAAACATGTGCACTAAATCTAAAATGAAAAACATGTGACTTCTTTTAAATCCAACAAGTTAACAAGATAAATGACATCTTGTAATATTCAATAATATCATAAGCATGTAGTGACCGATGTCCAAATATATTAGAGATTAAGAGATCATCCTCAAGTTACTAGACTACTCCTACGTACCCAAAAATAAATAATAAATAATAAGGTTAGAACCCTCAACAACACATGAAACCACATAAAATAAGCAATGCAAGGATATTAAATGGAGGGTATTTACAAGGATAGAGGATTCAAAAGTCATTACCATCCCAAGAAAGGGTTAAATTTGGCGCTCATTTACCCATATTTGCTTATTTTAACCATAAAATATAGTTGGTTCTTGAATAAGAACACTATTGTTGATGTGTGATTAATTTTTTAAATAGTCAAATTTATAGACACATTTAAATATTACACGTAAGAAAATTTTATATCTTTTTAATTCATAATATATATTTGTGTATTTTTTATTCACAATATATATATAATTCATAATATATATGAATTAATATGCGTGTGTACACATATATATGTATATATATTTTTAATTCATATATATATTATGCCCTGGATGTGGGTGAGATGTCTAGAATTCACGTGGGCCAACCGTAGTGGGAGACACCTGGTGAAGGTGCTACGATCGAAGTTGAGGATAGGTCGCGTGGGACTCAAGCCATGAGGGAGTTAAATGCCCAGGGTGGCGGGCATTAAGCCAGGGCCTCAGGTAGTTGTGATGTCTTATCATTGTTACGGTCCACAGAGCTGAAGGTTAATGGCGGTTAAGCTGAATTTAAAGCATAGCTTCCACTCGCACGTGCTTATACAAAGTTTAAGAAATCCGACCAGGGAAAATATGGAGCTTGTCGACCTCAAGAAAATTGGCCTGATTATTTTCCTAGTGCTGCTAGTATTCTCCTCTGTTAACCAGGAAATCAAATAATAAGTGGAAATGCCAAGACAGAGAGGCACACTAAGGCGAGGCAACACTGGGTGGGGCAGAGCTAGGAGGAAGGTTAACTTGTGGGAAACAAATGACTATGCTTTACAAGTTTCAATGTCGGTAAGGTGCATGATTGACAACTGGGAGTCCCGTGTCGAGTAAACTTGCTGATGAGGGCTTTCTCTGAGAGAATGAGCACTTTCTGGCATGGATCTAAAGGAGAGAGTTCCAGAAGGGGGATCTCATCAATCTTTTTCACGAACTTGGAGGGGGGCAAAGAGGCAGCTTGAGGAGCAGCTGCTTGAACAAGGGCCTTAAAGGCCAGAAGCTGGGATTTGACCTCCATAACGAGCACACGCAACAAAAGCGGATATGGCAACCACCAATGCAATCTTAAAATATTATTCATTGATATAAATTAAATTATTTTTTAAATGAAGAAAACTAAAGAGTAGTCTAACAATTCCTTGATGCTCTATTACATAATATAACAATGCAAGCTTGAAATATTATTTATTAATGTAAATTTTAAATTAAAATTTATTTATTTTTTAAATGAAAAAAACCAGAAAGTATATAAAAATTCATTAATGCTGTAAATTTAAATTCAAAATTAAATTACTTCCAAGGAAAATGAAAGAGTAACCGTTGTGCACCAAATCATACACATGAATGGCAATTTGCATAATTTACAAATATTAATTATGTTACTTTACAATCATCAATTTTATATTTACTATATACAATATTGCCATATATATTTTGTACCGACTTTTGAAAAATTGCAAATCTAGTTATGCTGTAGGCACATGAGTTATTTATTTTCCACTCGCATATTTTGTGTAGTTTAGATCATGTTTATATAGCTGCAATGACTGCAATGACTACTAGCTGAGCTTTCTGGCTGAGTGTTGCATCCGCCCAGGCTTGGAATTTCAAATGACGGACACCCGTCAAAATTGTCAGTGACAATCAAAATTTGAAACTTTTTATGTATTCTAAGCCATATTTTGACGGTCTCGATAAAATCTTAGCTGTATTTGACGGGTAAATTGAACCATGACGGGCGTTTACCCGTCAAATTCCATCCCTGCATCTGCCGTATACACCAATTACATTCAAACTAAGCCTAATATTTATGTCTTGTCACCCTTTTGGCATCAATCGCGCATTCAATAGTTGTGACAACAACAAAAATGGATCCCACATCTAGAGAAGGAAAACACATCCCACTTCTAACAATCCATATGCAAGAACAAGCTGAATGCGAGAAAGATTGAGGTTTTCGAAAGAGGGGAGCACAGGACATTGTCATAACCAACAACCCATGTGCCTCACACGTTGCACCATGCATTTATTCACATTTAAAATCCTAAACGAAGTCGTTGAACATTGTATAAGAACCATGTCATGCATGCTAAAATGCAGAACTGTTCAATGCGCACATCAATCCAACTTTATTCAACACAATTAACAAGTTACAGAACCTTAAACCCAACCTGTCCCGCAAGAAAAGCTGCAGAAACATGACGTGAGTGGGAAACCATACAAGGTTTAAATGGATGATGCACGCTCTGTCGTCGAAGTGGGAAGACATTCCCGAGAAAGACGCCATCAACTCAACCCAATCAAAACATAACAAATTTGCACTATTTAAAAAAGTCATATAAATATATATTTTTAACTATACACAAACCATCCAAAACTATAGACATAAGAAAAATTTATAAAACCTATGAACAAATTAATAAAAGTAAATGATTTATTTATATCTCTTTGTGAAAAATATAATAAATTTTATCATCATACTATTTACATATTTATAAAAATAAATTATTATTTGTAATCATTCACCATTTCATTTTTATTATTAAAATCATTTAAAATGCTTTCCAATCCACTTATGAAAAAAAACAATATAATCATTATCCACTCACGAGAGTTAGCATCAATTGTACGTAAAGTGAAAACTCGCTTTGATTTCTTGTAGAGAACTATTACGTTTCCACGGAAACGAAAGGGATGTGATCCCTCTCAACGAATCAAAAGGTTCTCGTGCAATCTTTGAGAACATTATTTGGGATTGATTTTGATTTTTAAAAGGTGGTGGGTTTAGTGAGTGGTAGATTTTTTTTTCAAGAAGAGAAAGGACAGTTTCTTGATATTTATTCGAATCAAAAGTAACAATTATATAACTATGATATGGAGTATCATTAACATCTGTTATAAACAAAGGACTTCGTCTAAAAGAGGCCAGCAGTCCAATATCAAAAGACAAAGAACATCAACAGTAACATGTCAATAGTCTCAATCCGTTACCAATAGAAATATTCCACACAGTCCCATGAAGCACATAATGAACCCTGAATGTTTATCCAAGGAAGCACTTGAGGGATAAAGGGGACCCCCTAGAGCTAAGGCAAAAATATGCCATGAGTAAAAAACTCATTCAAACCATAAACATGATTTTAAAGAAGAAAATACTCGAATCTTTACTTATAAAGATGTGAAAGCCACAATGAGAAAAGAGGAACACATCCTTCAAAAGAACATGATGGTATCACTCCCAATCAACTCTCCCTCCAACGTTTCAATATATGAGAGTTTCCCATCTCAAGAGTAAGTGCTTCCTTGGATAAAGCATCAGCACTCGAATTGTGCTCCCTGTAAATGTGCTGAAAATTTTAGGCAAGGAAAAAGGATTTTACCTTAGCTATGTGATCACACCAGTGTTCTAGATCCACAACATCTAAAAAATCCTTTGAGTTATCCCAATTTATAACTACTTGAGAGTCCCCCCCATACATAAAGAGAAGGTAAGCCCGAAGAAGCTGCAAAAACCATAAGAGACCAAAGGGCTATCAACTCTGCCCTAGTATTGGTGCTGACACCACAACCCAACTTGACAAGAAAGTAATGAGAGGGGCTGATATGAAGTGTGAATCCAGAACCTCCAACATTTGAAAATGTTGCACCATCGAAGAAGCCAGAAGGATAAGAAACATCAAGTGCTGGTCCAATGTCCCGGGAAACATAAGTTTTTTCCTCAACATAAAAAGAATTTACTAGATCCAAAATCCAATAACAAACAGTTTTCAACCTTGGCACACGATCATCAAAAGTACAACGATTGTTATCAGCCAAAATGGCACTTTTCCGTCCGAGTGCTGACATTCATTATGTCGGTGCACAAAAGGACAATTAGGATTGAAGTGGGCAAAACACTATAGATGTGCATGACCATTGATACATGATCTCCATACTAGCCTGATATATTTTTATTCTGAGTTTTGGGTTGCACACACGACTATGTGGATTGCAACTCACGTGTCACACGCGACTATGTGCATTGCAACATGCGTGTACATTGCATACGCGAGTTCCCTTTGAGCAACAAGCGTGTCATACATGCCTTTCCTATATAAACACTTGCGTGTACCTTAATTCGACCTTAAAAAATATAAATCATGATTAGATGAGATTAGTTGGGACTTAATCCATAACTATCCCAACTGTCTCAACCCTCCTAACCTTCGAAACAACTCTATTTCCCAATGTATAAATAGAGGCCTTGAGATGGGGCTAATCAATCAATTTTCTGAAGAGCAAAGTTATGCTGGTGGTATACCTTCATAGTCTTGGAGCAGCAGAACTCAGAGTCCTCAGTTGTAGATGAGTCTTTGTGTCAAAAGATGGGTTGTATTCTCACCGATTCACTGTTTGTTAATAAAGAGAATTCTCCTTCCAATCTTTGTATTGTGCTTTTCTCAAGTATATTGGTTAATGAATGATGTTATTTATATTGTTGATATGTGCTTCATCTAACCTTTGATATATATATGTATGAGATATTTCTTGAAGAATTGGCTCTTTGCAGGTGAAGAGAAGCAGCCCTTGAAGCTTTGAAGAAGATTGAAGCGAGAGAAGATCAAGCTTGGATCAATCGTCATAAACTGAGTAAGCCAAATTCTCTTCCTATATTCATTTTTCCTTTTTCTATAAAAGCTGATTGTATGCAAGTCTAATAGTAAGTTGGTAACCCCAGACCCTAGGTTACAAGGGTGTATTGTCCTGTACAACAAAACTGACTACTCCACTGGGGAGTCCAGCCTGCTGTGGGTTCATCCCGTAGGTTCCCTTTACCAGTATTTGTTCTGATTCTGATTTTGAGTTTGGTCCTTTTTATCTTGCTTTTGATTTACAGTAGAGTGTGCCCAAAAGTATGTGCTAATCTTTTTTCTTTAAATTTTTTTTTAGTAGTACGCGCGAGTTGTTGTATAAGACAGTTGCGTATATGACCTTATACACGCAGGTTGCTGATAGTCATGTGTCGTATGCAGGTTTCCTACATACACAGTTGTGTCTGTCCTGTAGCAGTCTAAAAGTTGGATAGGGTTTGCTTGTCTCTGTCTCTTTGGCTTTTTTACTTCTGTTTGGAAGTCTTCTGTTTATTGCATGGATCTATGAGTATGAAGTTTGTGTGTCACACCTTTTTGCTTGTTTTTTTCAAGCCTTTGAGTCTTTTGTTTGGTTTTCTTGCATCTTTTGAAGTGTAGGTGGTCCTCCTGCTTGGTCTGTAAGTTTGAGTGCTTGTGTCTAGGTCAGTGATTAGGGCCTTGGATGCTTTATATTATGTACTACGTTTTGTAGTCTTAGTTTGTCACTTGTTCTTTCGTGAATCTAGTGAACTCTTTGGGTTCAATAGTTTCTCCAAGTCAGGTTTTCTCCGAGTATTCTTCTTGATTGGTTGAAGTAGGTCATTTTGGGTCCTTTATTCCTCATTTCACTTTTTATATGCTTTGATTATTCGAACTTGCTCAAAACTTGCATTTAGTTGCATTATAGTTTTTGAAGATTTTGAAAAAAATGAAGAAAAACATTTTATACTTTTGCATCTAGTTGCATTTAGTCGTTTCTTTTCAATATTTTTCAAATAAAATTCAAAAATTATAAAAAGAAGTCTTAGTTTTCTCGTATTTAGTTTTAAATTCATTAGCTTTTATTTTGCAAAAAAGAAAAGAAATTTGGTTTGAGTAGTTACAATTTACTTTGAAATTTACTTTATACATCATTTTGTTTTTTCTTATCGAGTCTGTAACACCACATTGTTTCACGCCATTTACCTCTGACTAAAAACAACCTTCTAAAATGAATGATATAATTTAAAAATTATTAGTAAGATTTTATTTTATAGGCTCCTACACCAACTAGCTTAGGCTAGACTTGTGGATTAGGGAGTTTCAACTCTCCACAAGTGTTTAAATTAAGACGTAGTTGGCCAATCAATAGGTAAATCCTATTCTATGTTGATTGTATCTGGGAAGATCCTCTCAAACGAGAGTTAAGCACGAGGCCGGGTGGAGGCTTGGACTGAGGAGATAACCCTCCGATTCCTTGTCAAAGCATAGACCAAGGTTTTTGCGCATTTGGGGACTTTTGTAAATACCACCCTTAAGGCCCTGTGCACTGCCGGTGTTGACAGGGTTTCGGGCTTTGCTACCTTGCCCATGCGCATGAACCAAGATTGCGACTGTCCCCCCAGACTGTTAGTATAGTTGTAGTAACCTTTAGTCTCTTTGACATCTAGGGTTCATACACAAGTACACTGGAAGGCTATTTTTGGTTGCCCTTGGATGGGCTTGGAAGGTAACCCCGGTAGAAAGTGTGGGAGGGCAGTGGGTGATTCCTCCACTTGTTCCTAAGAAAATCTACAGGGACGCCAAGTAACTATATCTCGGCTTTCTTTTGGAAAGCATATCTTATACTCTTTGTGTTTGTTTTGACTTTAGGAAATTTTGTAGTGATTCCTGTGTGGTTTGTTTGTGTTTAGTTTGCTCTAGGGTGTGTGAAGAGTCAATTAAGAAGGTTGTGAAACCTTCCTCCAGCTGCTACAGTGGAGCCTCCACCGCCTCCTCAAAGGAGGAGATTAAATACAGACGGTTCTTTTAAACCGGTAGGAATCAGTGGAGTTCCAGGTGAACCGAAACTTAGGACAAACCAGGTTGATACAACCCCAGTAGAGATAGAAGACTTGCAGGATGACGATTTTGCAAGAAACTTTAATTCAACTCTTATTGACTTAAACGATCCTGTGATTGTCCAAGTTCTTCCATTTGATTCATCTGTGATTGGTGTCCCGTGAGCAGACTTGTGGCTAGCTCAGGAGATGGTCCATCTACCCCCATCTCATCCATTCTAGCTGAAGGAGTTCCACCTCCCCTGGTTGGTACTCCTACCTACTACTCCTTTAACTCCAGCTAGTCGGGTGGTTCAACCACCGACTTCCACAAATGTAGTATGCTCTTCTGGTGGGGTGGTCACTGGGATCCCTAGTGTACCTTTTGCTTCACCCTCTTTTGTACACACTGCTCAGAGTGGTCATGTTGGATCATTTTCATTTGTTCAGGGTTTGCCGTGGAATGGGGGGCACATTCCCCCATCCACTCCTTATGTAGGCCCTACACCTACATATGTGGGGATGCAGTTTGGAAATAATAACTCTTATGGTCAAGGTTTCCAAACTCCGGTTTAGGCTCCATTCACGAGCTCTTATTTTTCGCTTTTTAGTGGAGGGATACCTGCTCCTATTTTCCAGACTCCAGTCTCAACTAGAGCGGCTCAAACCACATACACTACACCACACACGAAAAATCCACTGGCTTATGGGTGGAATCCATTTCAAAGTAGTCGAACTACTTCACAACCGGTAGCTGGGCCTTTACATTTTGGAACCAGGGGGGAATTCCTTCTACCTCCCAAGATCTTACTTTTCAGGCTCTGGTTAGGCCCAAACTTTTGTTCTTGGAAACTTTAAACTTGCCATATTTGTCCAAGTTAATGAATGACCCTATGAATCATGATGCCACTTGGCCAACTTTCCCTACTAAGCTACTCTCGGACATTCTAAAATTCGAGGGAAAAGTTGGTGAAGACCCAAGGGCTCATATCACCACCTTTCACTTGTGGTGCTTTTCCAACTCGCTGAACGATGACACCGTTCGATTGATATTGTTCCAAAGAACTCTGATTAGTGCTGCAGCAAAGTGGTACATCGAATCGCCCTTTGCTGCGTTTAACAGTTTTTGGGACTTAGCCAATGTGTTCCTTAACCACTTCCAACTTCATGCCCGGTATGATGCTGATACATACTTATTGTCCACCTTTCGGCATGACAAAGCCACTCACATTTCGGATCACATCCATGAGTGGCGAAGGCATAAGAGGCTCATCAAGGCCACTATCCCTCCCGAATTTTTGTTAGAATGGTTCCTTAAGTCCTTATTGTCGTATATATATAAGGATGTATCCACCTAGGGAGTAACTAAAGAGGAAGAGGCTATCCTCAGGGCCCAGCAGTTAGATTTGATATACTCTCAGTCTGGGATACTATATGAAATCATCCCTGATGCACCGAGGCCAATACATAGTGTCGAGAAACCTAAGCATGGATCCCATGCTGATGGTGTGGTTGGTTCAGTTAAATGTCCCACTATAGAGTCTTTGGAAAAACAACTCCATGATTTGTATGTTAGACAGTCTATAGCGGAGGTAGCAAAGGCTACCCCCTCACCCCAAAACGCAAATGTTTTTTCTTCCCAAAAAGGAAATCAGTAGCCCGTTGGAAAAAAGAAAAGGGGAAAGAAAGGTGAGGGAAACCAAAAAAAGCCTAAACCCACAAATAATGCTGATGGGGGAAAAATAGAGAAGAATAAGGTGAAATTTCCCTATAAGTTGTGCTAGGAAGATCACATGATCCATCAATTCCCTCTTATAGATCAAGCTCAGAAGTTGCTAAAAAATCAACAACTGTCTGTCCTAAAGGATCCATTTCCCCAAGGACAAAATGCAGCTTCGGTTTCTAACGTAGTTTGGGGCACTACTAATGCCCCTGAACAAAATTATATCAACATGGTTCGATCCCATACCTTGCTCTAGACTAGAAAATAGAACTATGAGACAGAGGTTCCAAAGAAGGGTAAGTCTATAAGTGAAACTTCTAACCCTCTCACAATCGAGAAACCTGCCGAACCTATGCCTAAGATACCGAAAGGGGTCTTCAAGAAAGCATTGCACAATCCTAACTCTAGGGCTACAACCAACTACTCTGTAGTTGAATATTTATCCCAAACCCCTTCTGCGATGTCAGCTTTGGAGGTACTACAGAGTTGTCCCGCCCAGCAAGATGCACTCTTAGCAGCTTTAGGTAGTATTGATTCATCGAGCCTAATGGTGAATTTTAATTTCTCTGATGTCAAAATTCGCTTACCGTATCATGTGGCTTTATCAATAGATGTCATCCATGGAGAAAAAACCATTGGAAGGTCCGTTGTTGATGAGGGTGCTTCCACATGTGTCATATCTTTGTCTTGCTAGAAGGCTCTTGGATCTCCAAAGCTAGTTCCATTGAACACCCTACTTACTACTTTCGACGGAAGGTCATTTCATCCACATGGTATCCTACCAGCTTTTGAGATTAAGTTGGAAGGGAAAGCAGTGTCTATTGAAGTAGAGGTGATTGATGCCCCTTTGGATTATAACTTGCTTATGGGGAGAAGTTGGACTTATGCTATGTGTGCAATTGCCTCGGCCGTTCTTCGAGTGGTAGTGTTTCCATGCGAAGGGAAGTTGGTTAATGTTGACCAACTTAGTTTCACTTGGACGGGCCATATGGAAACTAATCAGTCCACCGTACCATTGGTTGATCATGTCAAACCTACGTCAGAGAGCTTAGGGGATGGAATGTATTCATCGTTAATGGGAACATTCGATATCCCAACCCCGATAAATTACTTAGGTTATACTAGTGTAGGGAAGTCTATCGCAACGATTGTGGATAGAACGAATCCTTGGGTTCTTCCTTCCCATTACGAACCTGAAGTGCCCTTATTGGCAGTGGAAGTAGCTTATCAAGTTATCATTAACACCACTATTGATCCCGTTCCAATTCCTCCTATAGTCTCATAAGAGCCAGAAGAAGCCTATCTATCTGCTTGGGTAGATAACTCTTTGTATAATGATGATTGCTTAGACATGGTTTTGCCTTCAGACGAAGCCATTTTGGAATTTGTGACATAAGATCTGCGAAGATCTTCACCATAGATCCTACTTTCTTCCAAAGTGAAGTAGGATTGAAAATCAAGAGTTCCATGTGAGACTGGAAGGTGATGCTGATATACCGATCAATCCCTTACCAAGGGAGGGAATCTTTACCGAGGGGAATATGGAAAAATTTCCATTACTATCCCTATCAACATCTCTGCGAACCCAAACGTTGTGGAAAATGTATATATTGACGCAAATTGCTCTCCGTAGGAGATTGCTATCTATACGGCCTTATTTAAGGAGTTATGCGATGTGTTTTCCTGGTCACACGAGGAGATTCCAGGCATAGATCTGTCAATAGTCGAACATGAAATTTGAACCTATCCTGATGCCAAACCAGTTCGACAAAAACTTAGACCTGTCAATCTGCGTAAAGAGGTAGCCGTTAAGGATGAAGTGGAAAAGATGTTGAAAGCTGGTTTTATTTACCCGATTGCTTTGACGGAGTGGGTATCCAATCCTGTTCATGTTGATAAACATCAATGAATGATACGTGTATGTAGTGAAATTCACAGTTTAAAAAAATATTGTCCTAAGGATAACTACCCCACACCATTCATAGATCAAATCATTGATGCTTGTGCAGGGAGTGAGGTTTTTTCGTTTATGGATGGTTTTTCCAAGTACAATCAGATTCAAATCAAGTCAGAAGACCAACATAAAACAAGTTTCATTTGTCCTTGGGGTACATTTGCATACAAGAAAATTCCTTTTGGATTGAAAAATGCAAGGGCTACCTTTCAGCGGGCAATGAATTTTTCCTTCCATCACATTGAAACTATTGTCGAACCCTATCTAGACGATCTTCGAGCGCATTCTCGTCAGAGGATCGATCATCCAGATCACTTGTGTTTAATTTTCAAACGATGCAAACATTACAAAATACGCTTGAATTCCCACAAGTGTGTTTTTTGTGTCGAGTTAGGTAGGATGCTCGGGTTCATAGTTTCTAACAAAGGTATTCAGGTGGATCCTTTGAAAGTTGAGGCCATTGTAAATCTGCCTCCTCCTCATTCCATCAAGAAACATCAGAGTTTGCAAGGAAAGTCTAACTTTCTTTGATGTTTTATCATGAATTATGCCAAGATCACCAAAGGTTTCATGCGCCTATTGAAGCAGGATGCCTCATTTATATGGGATGAGACCGCACAACTTGCGTTCGAGGAATTAAAGAAAGCTTTGTTGTCGGCCCTTTTGTTGCGTCCACCAGATTACTCTCCTGATTTTATATTGTATCTGGCCGCATCTGAGTCGACCATTGGGGTAGTGCTAGTTCAGGAAGATGATAAGCTCCAAGAGCATGTCATCTATTACCTTAACCATGCTTTAGCTAGTCCTGAACTTCGGTACCCCCACATTGAAAAGTTGGCTTTAGCAGTTGTGTATGCTGTGTCGAGGTTACGTCACTACATCTTATTGAGGACTATGACAGTAGTGGAGGATTTCAATCCTTTCCAGTATGTCTTGTCCTGACGCATAGTTGGAGGCAAATTCAACAAATGGATAGTCATTTCCCAGGAGTTTGAATTGGATTTTCAATCCGCCGAATCGAAAAAATCCTTAGTTTTTGTAGAGCTTATTACATAATTTCCAGTAGAAGAATATGTAGCAATTGAAGAAGACACATTCCTAGATGAGCACCATTTTTTGATTTACACCTCTGAACCTTGGTATGGAGATATACATGTCTATCTCCAGACTTTGAAGTGTCCTGCAACCTTTTCGCGGGAAGAACGATGCAAACTACGCGTACATGTGAAAAACTACCTCATCATTAGAGTTACTTTATACCATAGAAGGGTGGACTCTGTTTTACGTCGGTGCCTCACCCATGAAGAGGCCAGGAGTGTCCTAAATGATGCCCATAGCGAAGCATGTGGGGGTCATTTATTTGGGTTAGCAATGACCCAGAAGATTTTGTGTGCCGATTATTTTTGGCCCACAATATTTAAATATTGTGTGGAAGCCGTGAAGCGCTGTCATTCTTGTCGGCTTTACACCAGAAAGATGCGGTCGCATCCTGCTCCATTGTTTCCCATAATCGCAATGGACCCCTTCACTAAGTGGGGGATAGATTACGTGACGTGCAACCCAGTCTCGGCTGGGGGGCACAAATACATCATTGTCGCTATGGATTACTTTACAAAGTGGGCAGAGGCAATGCCCAGCTTCAAAGCTGATGGGGAAACTACAGCTTTTTTCGTTTTCAACCAGATTATCGCACGTTTTGATATTCCTAAAGATATTGTCACTGACCATGGCGTTCATTTCCAAAACAACATGATGATTGAATTGGCTACTATGCCAGGGTTTAAACAAGAACATTCGTCTTCTTTCTACCCGCAAGCAAATGGTCAAGTCGAGATAGTCAATAAGACCTTGAATACTATTCTCAAGCGTACTATTAATGCAGCCCGGTAAAATTGGCAAATCATGCTATATCCCACACTTTGGGCTTATCGAACCAATGTGAAAACTACCACGGGTTTCTCACCTTTCCAACTCATTCACGGTGTGGAAGCAGTAACTCTGGTTGAATGTGAAATCCCATCATTAAAAATTGCCATTCATGTGTTACCTGACACGACTGAACTAGAAGAACGTTTGCTACATTTAGAACATTTAGATGAACAACATTGATATGTGTTGACAACAAATGAGACTCATAGAAATAGGGTTAAAAATCAAAATGATAAATCTATCAAACCTAGGATTTTTTCTGAAGGGGAACTTGTCTTGCTTTGGGACCAGGACAAAGAACCCCTAGGGGTAGGGAAATTCAGGTCTATGTGGTTTGGAGCTTATGTCGTGTCTAAAATTTTGAAGAAATGGGCATATGAATTAACTGATTTCGAAAGGAATAAGCTGTCGGAGCCTAGAAATGGGCTCTACCTGAAGAAGTACTATGTTTAGGCTTAGCACTTTTTCTTGTATTTTTATTGTATGTAACTTTATGTATAATAGTTACCTG
Source organism: Pseudotsuga menziesii (assembly GCA_001517045.1). NCBI lineage: Eukaryota > Viridiplantae > Streptophyta > Pinopsida > Pinales > Pinaceae > Pseudotsuga > Pseudotsuga menziesii. The sequence continues at coordinate 39,147 of LPNX011222302.1, forward strand.
GTTTGTATTCTTATATCATATGTTGGTTGTTACATATGTCTTCTGAGTGGTTCATAGGTTTTGCAGATGGTGCTAGTCATCACACTTGCAACTTGGCTTCAGCCGCATGTGTTATTTACTCACCCTTGGGACAACCAGTTGCCTCTGGAGGCACTTGCCTAGGTCCTACTACCAATAATGTGGCCGGATACAGGGCCTTCATTGAGCTTTTATGGGATTCCTTGTCACGTGGCATGACGCAGTTGGAAGTTAGACTTGACTCTCAATTGGTGGCTTCCCAGCTCAATCGAGCATATCAGGTGCAAAATCCTATTTTGTTACGTTAGTTTTTGCAAGTTAGGTTATTGAAAGTAAATTTTGATTTTATTTCATTTAATAATATTCCAAGAAATCAAAATTCATTAACTGATGCATATGCGAACTATATCTTAGATTGACACTTAACACACATTTTATAAAAATATATAATAGATACATTGTGAATACATGTAAATAAACCGGCAATATATATATGTGTGTGTGTGTGTGAATAGATGTCCATAAGATAGGCCAAGTTTTGATCCTCAGATCCAGTCATAAATGTATACATATACAAAAACATACAAAATTTGGATCACAATCCATAAAATGCCCCTAGATATAATCTTGACCACCCTGGTCACCTTAATCATGGGCCTCCTCAGCTTTTTCAACTACAGCAGCCTCAGCGGCCTCTATGTAGACAAGTACAACCTTGGCAACCCTTCTCATAAGGCGTATCCAGATAGGTGGAATACCAACAACAATTTCCTGCATGATGGCAGGGATCTGCTCAATACAGATGATTGAGACTCTTTGGGTAAGCCTGGCCAGCTTCCCCTCAAGTACCCTGATCAAACCCTGATCTTCCCCTTCCCCTGGTCATACATACATCCTAGGATGCCCATCAGGGTGGACATGTCCAATATCTGCATTTTAAATATTAACTGGATTAAAAACTCTTATACATATGTATATATCTTTATGATAAAAATTCATGAAAATTTAAAAACTTGAAAAAGCAAAATACCTAGAGCTCCCCATACTCCTCCAGAAGGGAGGACAAGGTCATAGTCACCTCGAAAGTCTAAACTAGCATAGGGAATCTGCTCCAGTGCTAGCAACTACCGCCCCCACCACAAATAGAAATCATCGTCATACACGCTCTGAACTAACCCATTGCTGCCCTGGCAAAGGAAAATATCTCCCCACCTAGTCAGTCTAGGCTGACGAGGAGAGAAGGTTGGAAGTGGTACCGTAGGGCTGATTGCAGGCACTCTCTCAAAAAAGAAAGCCACTAGAACACTAGAATATCCAAAATTCTTCTGTCGGCCTCTCTTACAGTCAGAGAGTTGTTTTTTCATTATCGAGATTATTCCTGAGCACCAGTCAAACACAATTCCCTGTAGGCACTCTACAACAATTCTCATCTAGTTCTAAGTAGTAAGATGGAGTGATGATGATCCTGCAACCCTCATTGTAGTGCTTACCATCACTTGCAACGGGAAGTTTCTAATATGTACAATAGGGATGCATGATCCCTTTTTCTTACTACCGTGCGTGCAGTAAGTGTTTATGTAATCCTAAATACTCATGGGGTCACCACCCCTGCCAGTACCCTCAAGGTTGACAGGTGTTCCCTGTCTAGACAAACCCGTAATGAAGTATATGTCTTCCAGTGCCACCTCCAAAATTTAACCTTGAAGGTCAAAGGTCCCAAGGTCGTGGTCCCAGTAGCCAATCAAAAACTCTAGCAAGTAGACATTGGCCCGCATAGGTGAAGTGCAAAAGAAATTTAATAACCCACTTTGTTGCAACCCTTGCACAGTGGGGGCACTTTGGAGTGCCTCTCGGTCCATATCTTCATGTTCCCGCTCCCTCCACTCCAACACCATGTTTTAACCTGCCCATGAAACCATTATCAAAAATTAAAACTTATCAAAACAATTTGATTTTGGCCTTAACATTCTTTTTCCTATGTCGCGCAATACATGCGATTGTATTTTAGACAGGTCGCGTATGACACACGGGTTGCCTTCGGGAAGGCCGCGTGTAAAATGCGTGTACATGACTGTGTAAGTCGCCTACCGACGTGTATTGCGCAACCCTCTTAAGACAGGATTAAAACATCCAAATTTGCATAAAATTGAAAATGTAAATGATTGAAATGTAAGAGAATGAAGAGCTAGCTTACTTGGCACTTGCGGAATCGAAAATCGTCCACCGGTTTGTTCACATTGAGCGATTGAAGTCAGAGGTAAAAATTTCCTATATTAGGTAAAAATATGAAATGGTATTTTTGATTTCTATTTTTGGACTATATATAGAAATAATTTCAAATTGTGGGTTTTTAACCTATAGTTTTCAAATTATATTATAATCAAACTAATGCCATGTCATGTTTTCCTAATGCAACAGGTCCAAAGTCACTTAAAGTTGTTATTCACCCATATAGGATAGGATTTTGTTCATTTATATGCATTTTTGCATCTATACCTAATCCAATTTAACCCTAGGATCACTACTTTGACCACGGACTATGGTCTTTAACCATTATTAACTTGTTTATACCATTGTTCTTTCGTGGATAGGGCCTTCCTTCCATGAGTACCCTAGTTTAGAACACATTATTGTCTCTTGGTACTCATGCCGTGTTTGTCATAGGTTCAGGGGAGCCTTCTTAGCCATTTTTCACGCCAAATTGAGCTTCATTTTGGTCTCTTTTTACAAGCTATCCCCTTTATAAGGCTCCCCGCCCTTATGGAGTTTCTTTAGGCCCAGGTCTAAATCCTCAAAATAGACTTGAATGTCGAGTAAACTTGTCCATTCAGGCTCGTTAAGAATATGTGAATGGGAATCCACATTGGTGGTAGGTTATCACTTTCTTGGACCATGTGGAATAATACGAGAAAGGAACACTGTCCTTTCTTCGGAATTGAGAAGAGAATTCTCACGTATATGTTTATCGCTTTTCTAGACATGAGGGACTAAATTTACGGAAAAGGAGCGTCCGGTATGAGCTTAGTTTTCTCCTTTTTGTGCTCTGGATCTAAACATGAAAAAGATTCCGAGTGTACTTTATGCCTTTTTCATGCTCGTTAAACACTAAAGAAAAAAGCATGAAGTTTACTGTTTTAAGCCCCATTTCTCGTAACCAAATGGATCTTTTCGAGTGATCTTGCTTTCCTCCACACTCGTAAAACTCAAGCTATAAGCTGATTTTGAAGGGGCATTGGGTAGGTGGTAATTTAACCTTTTTCGGACCTCCCTGACGAAGTATGAAAAAGGTGCTCCTTACTTCTTTAAAAGCTAAGAGAGTTCTTCTGTGGTATGGTTTATACTTTTCCGACCTCAGGAGACTAAATTGGACGAAAAAGCACCCCCTGGAGTCTTCTTCAGAGTTTTTAGACTCTCTAAACATGAAAACACCAACGAGCATGTACTAGTTTGGGCGCGTAAAATCCACGAATCAGTGACATTATCAAGCATTGTTCTTTCTCCTCTTCAAGCTTGTCAAAAATGAAGAGAGACTTGAGTTGAATTTCCTGGACTTGTTAAAATTTAACAGAAAATATAAGAAATAAGTTTTCTCTTTGGGTTACAAACAGTGGCAGCATGCCATCCTTGAATATAGAACTTCTGAACTTTTCGATACTCATGTTTTAGTATATCCTTCCAGCTCAGCTATCACTTTGAGTCGTTACTCCTCCACTTGTCCTTTATACATGGGGAATCTGCACATGTCTCCTACATGTAAAATAAGTCTACAGTGTCCTATCTGTAAGTTAAAAGCTACCTTGGGTCATCTCTGTGTCATGTTCATTGTTCAAGGATTTATCCCTTCCTCTGATTATTATCCTGATTCCATCATTATCCTATATGAGTATTACTTGTGCCTACCTTCCCGCATCCAATTCCTAGTCACTCTCGTGATCTGTTCGAGGATCTATTGCCTTCCTCATCACAACGTGGTTTGATCATCAGTACTTCCTAAAGGCAAAGACCTAGAGTTTTGATGATGGTACCTTAGGATTCACTATCACTATTAGTGAACTCCTTTGCTTCAGTTGTCAGTTTCACCTATTGATTGACAATTTGTTGAGTCATTTTCCATGTTCAACTTCAGCACACTTATTCACATGGATAGGATTGTACCAGTTGATTTGGATTCCGATGAAGACCTTAGGTTCACCTCTATAACCTAAGTTGCGCAAGACTATGTTATGATCAGTTACACAGCTTCCAGATTTTGAAGACTCATCATTGTATATTGTGGCTTCGATCCACCTTTGTAATATACGTGGTCTTGTACCCGTATCATACTATGTAATCAAATATTGTAAAGGAGCTAGTGTTCCACTATATTGAACATGGCATCTGAATCAGATATGATTTTGTATATGACATTGATATGTCATTAGAGAGAATTTGAGGTCAAAATGGGCCTCAAAAGGACCAAAATGTACTATAAAAATCAACCAATTATATTCTAGTATATGACATCATCCCCCATGGTTGAGGTGGCATTGCATGAGTTAAGAATGCTTATTTTTCACATTATCTATGGTGGATGAAAACCCATAGTTAACCCGGGTAGTGGTACAAGTACTTTTAAGTCATAAAGTAAAGTACTCACAATAAAAGTCATTTCACACTTTCTCATAAAATAATATTATTGATATTTTCAAGTAAAGTACTCACAATTCTTAGAGTCAGCTTTTTGATGGGTATTCCTCTTCAGCTGATATATGGGGACTCAATGGTTATTATCTCATGGTTAAACAGAATTTCTGCACTTGATGTTCCATCTCTGATGCACTGGTGTCGCGATATTAGACTTATGCTTCAAAGGGCCCCACTGGTGATCTTTAAACATACATATCGTGAGCATAACACGTTGGCAGATGCACTCTCCAAACTAGGATTGAAATTGGATATGGGAGTTGTTACATTCTCAGAATCTATGGATGGAATGATTGTGAATCAAGGCAATCTTTATCTCTTTTAGAGTAGCTGAATATCTTCTTTTGTTTCAGCTTGGATATCGCTGTGGATTGATTATCTCTTTCTGTTCTATGATTGAGTCCTTCTTGCCAGCATGTATTGCTCTGATATGTTATGTTTGAAGTTTATCTTCGAATACTCAGTTCTATCTGACCTGTTTTAACAGGGATGATGAGAAAAGTCTGCTACGATCAAACTTTATCTATTGTATCTATTGCTTTGTTTTGTCATTTTTAGTTGTTGATGGTGGTTCTGAGTTCGGACAGTCCTCATGCAGATTTGTTTTGATGTATCTGCTGCTATGTTTTGTCAAGATGTTGGCACTGAAATCTGGCAGTCATCATGCTGATATGTAAAAGATGTCTTTTGATTCACTTGAATAACAAAGACTAGTATTTTTTCCTCTAAAAAAAAAGTAAAGTACTCACAATTCACTTTCTCATAAAATAATATTATTGTTATTTTCAAGTAAAGTACTCATAATTTCTAAAATGTCTTTTCACTTTTTATTATTATTATAAAATAATGTATTGTCATTTTCATGTTTTTTAATTTTAAATTATATATTCACTTAATTTTATTTAATATTCTAATATCAAACTAATATATATATAATCTTGTACTTTTAAAATAAATTAAATTCATGAATACTATTAATATAAAAGATGTATGTTAATTATGAATGAGTTATATATATATATATATATATATATATATATATAT
>LPNX011222302.1:45044-74878 GCA_001517045.1 Pseudotsuga menziesii
TAATTATTATAATTTTTTAATAGTTAATTGTATAGAATAATATGCAAATTATGTTGTTATAACTTGTTAAATAATTATTAAATATAATGTCATTATGATAATAATTATAATAAATATTATTATGTTAGTTTTAATAATAAAAATATTTTAAAATTTTAATGATTAAAAAATTAACTAAGTCCTTTATATTTAATTTGAAATTAAAACATAATGTGTAAAACTGTATTATGACGCATTTTTTAACAAATTAGTAACATTGATTTTTTACATATATATTTTGTATTTATAATTTTTTTAGTTACAAGGAGTGGAAATAATTTTCTTAGATAAGTATTTTATATTATTAAAATATTTTCAAAATGTATAAATAATTTTTTAATAATATATTTTCGTCTATAAAAAAATATTAAAATAATTTATGCTTCAAATAATAAATTAAAAGAATTTATGCAACACCATTCACTTATGAAGTCAATATGATATACTATTTATTCACAACTTTTTTATTGCTAAAAATTAAAATACATTAAAATCAATTAATAAATTAAAAGAATATACACATAAGTGTTGACTTATTCACTTAATAGGATATATTATTTGCTCGTAACTTTTTTATTGCTAAAAACAATATACATTAAAATCTTATATTCTAATATGACATATTTTCATAATGTATAAATATTTTTTAATAATTTATTTAAGAATAAATTAAGTCTTATATTATTTTCTATAAGAGATTTAACTATAACATTTATTTACAATAAAATGAATATATAAAAAAAAATTATGATTTTGATATTAATTTATTTTAATAATGCAATAAATATTATAATAATATTGTTAAAATTTTACATGTAAATAAATCTCAATTAAATCACATTAAAATTAAATTGATGAGGAATGTACTAAACATAAAAAGTTAACATAAATTAAAAAAATAACTCCTAAAAATAATTTTTTTGTTTAATTTCATTTACAAGTTCAAGACAAATAAATGCTAAAGGACAATAATTTTTTTGAGAATTTACAGTGAATCTTAGTCACATCATTGTAGAGTTATTTTATTAATTTTATTTATAGTCAATTTAGAAAAGTAACTCAACCATGGTTATTTATATTGTGCATAAAAAGTAGTGTAAGAGGTGAGTTGTCATATATACCTACCCCATAAAACCCCTAACTCATAATATTTTAATATATCTTATATTTTTGTAGTACATCTCTTAGGAGGCCCATTTTTTACCTCAAATTCTCTCTAATGATTTGTTTCAAGTACTTCATCTGCTGCCTTGGATTTCTGAGTTCTCCAAGATAAAGATTGTAATGTATTTCGACCATCGCTTCCCTCTGACCTCACACATTAGGGGGCATCAGCTATCAGCCAAACTGGCACTTCTCCGTCCGAGTGCTGACATTCATTATGTCGGTGCACAAAAGGACAATTAGGATTGAAGTGGCCAAAACACTATAGATGTACATGAACATTGATACATGGTCTCCATACTAGCCTGATATATTTTTATTCTGAGTTTTGGGTTGCACACGCGACTATGTGCATTGCAACTCGCGTGTCACACGCGATTATGTGCATTGAAACTCGCATGTACATTGCATACGCGAGTTTCCTTTGAGCAGCAAGCGTGTCTTATGCACCTTGCCTATATAAACACTCGCGTGTACCTTAATTCATCCTTAAAAAATATAAATCATGATTATGAGATTAGTTGGGCCTTAATCCATAACTATCCCAATTGTCTCAACCATCCTAACCTTTGAAACCACTTTATTTCCCAATGTATAAATAGAGGCCTTGGGATGGGGGTAATCAATCAATTTTCTAAAGAGAAAAGTTATGCTGGTGGTATACCTTCAGAGTCTTGGAGCAGTAGAACTTAGAGTCCTCGGTTCTAGAGGAGTCCTTGTGTTAGAAGCTGGGTTGTATTCTCACTTATTCACTATTTGCTAATAAAGAGAATTCTTCTTTCAATCTTTGTATTGTGCTTTTCTCATGTATATTGGTTAATGAATGATATTATTTATATTGTTGGTATGTGCTTTAGCTAACCTTTGATATATATATGTATGAGATATTGCTTGAAGAATTTGCTCTTTGCAGGTGAAGAGAAGCAGCCCTAGAAGCTTTGGAGAAGATTGAAGAGAGAGAAGATCAAGCTTGGATCAACCGTCATAAACCGGGTAAGCCAAACTCTCTTCCTATTCTCATTTCATTTTATGTAAAATATGATTGTCTGCAAGTCTAATAGTAAGTTGGTAACCCCATACCCTATGTTACAAGGGTGTATTGTCTTGTACAACAGTGATTGCGGGTATTCCAAATACACCAGATATAAAAAAAGGGTAAGAACAACATGCTACAAACTTTCACAGTCCAAAGATTTAGATTTTCCAAAAAGGAAGGATCCATCCAATTGATAACTAACCTTTGTCTGATGGCTAGATCAGTCCTCACAGACTGGGAAAAGGAGCAAGTAACAAATAAATGATTCATCGTTTCAAGTGTTGCTTTGCATAAACAGTAACAGTTTGTCCCTATCCATCCTCGTCTAGTTAAATTATCCCAAGTACTTATGTTGTTTCCAGCACAAAGCTAGCTGAAACATTTAATTGTAAGTGGGAGATGCCAAATCCACAACTGCTTGTACTGCCATGCAGATAATTTCCTGGAGAAACTGTTAGCAATAAGATCATAAGCTGACTATGTTGTAGCTTCACCATTAACATTATTATGCAGCCAGAGAATATGATCATCCAAATTGTTGAGTCTGATTTCTCCATGAGAAAGTCCCCTAATATAATAAGTCCATTCCTCCTTCCAAACCCCTCCAAGCTCGAGGTCCTCAACAGACAGCCAGTAGGAAGAGGAAATAGACAGATCACCCCTATTGCAAGCCTAACTAAGAGTGTAGATTCCATAGTCATTAAGATAAGCATGAAGATCGTTAGAAAGAATAACATTTGATTTCAGTCCAGCAATAGGATCGATGCCCAATATAATGCAGCCTCCATCGCCAACCCTCCATCCCACAATACAACTAATCCAAGGTAGAACACAAACAAAGCCATTCCAAATATGAAAAGTGTTCTAAATAGAGTAACAATTTTGATGGATCCATTTCTCCAAAGGAGCACCTTTAAGCTATTTGGTTTGAATTACCTGATTCCGAAGACCCTTACTCCTCAGTACAGTCCATTGTCTCTTTATTCTGAGAGATATACTAAACCAAACCAGATTTTTTATATTCCATCCCCAAAGTGAGAATGGTTTGGAGAGAACATTATAGTCCACAAAATGCAACTTGTGATGATTAGCAGTACCACCCCAAAGGAATGTAAAGATACATTACCTGAGCCTGTTCAAAATTGATCTCGGGAGCCTAGCTAGGGAGAACCAATCAACTAGAACCCCAGATAAGACGATCTAATAAGAATATGTCTACCCCCTAAACATAAGAACTTATGGGTCCAGTGTCCAAGATTATTCTCAAATATTTTTAAAATCCATCTCCAGTCCTTAATAGAATACCCCAAGGGTTTTATCCCAAAACCCAAATATTTAAAGCCTCGATCGATCATATCCATCTTGAAGGGAAGAATAGTGTTAATGGAGTTTCTAACTTCATCCTTCAAATTATTCCTAAGAAAGGAGGATTTTTCCATACTAATACTCATCTTAGACACCGAGTAGAAGAGGTCCAATACAACTTTATAAGCATTCCATCCCTCCAAGCTACCCTTACCAAAAAGAATCACATCATCCACAAAGAGTAAGTGGGTAAATGCAAGGGTGGGCGAAATGTTAATACCAACAATTCTTCTAGCAGTTTTTCCTCCCCAATAATTCGATTGAGTCCTTCAATTACCAATAGGAAGAGGATAGGAGATACGAGACACTCCAGTCTGATGCCTCTTAAAGCACTAAAAAAACTAGAGGCTGAGCCATTAACCAGTACAAAAAAACTAGCAGTATAAACACATCCCATTATCCAGTTAATTACCAGCAAAGAAATCCCAATCTGGAGGAGAATAAGACGTAGGAAAGTCCAATTAACACGATCAAAAGCTTTGTTGAGGTCAAGCTTAAGGACCAAGGCTTCCAATTTTTTAGTTTTTATAGTATGAATAATTTCCTGAGTAATCCCAATAGGTTCCTGGAAGCCGAACTGCTCAATAGAAATGACCTTAGAAAGGACAGGCTTGAGTATGTTGGAGATGATTTTAGTGAAGACTTTAAAGATGAGCTTGCAAAGGGAGGTGGGACGGAAATCTGTGAAGGTTTTAGGATTATCACATTTAGGAATGAGGGTTAGAAAGGTAGAGTTTAAAGATATATCAACCGTCCCTTCTCTACGGGAGAGCTTGATGGCCTTCAGAAGGTCTAGCTTTACCAAATCAAAAAAGAAAATAAAGAATTCCACCGATCATCCATCAGGTCCCGGACTCCTATCTTTCTTGAAACTTTTTAGAGAAGATTCTAATTCCTTCAAGGAAACCTCAGCAACCATACCCTCCAAGTCGTTAGAAGAAAGACAAATAGGGAAGTGCTTGATTACCTGTAATTGATATGAGATGAGTGTTTTACCATAGTCCATAAAAAGAGAGGAGAAATAATATTCCCCCAAAATATTAAGCTGATCTAGACTGTAAATAGGGTTACCAATACCATCTAAGAGTTCCCAAATAGTATTATGGTTCCGCCTTGCAGAGGCAAAACTATGGAAATTTTTTGTATTAGCATCACCCTCATTAATCCAAAGGGCCTGGCTCTTGAGTCTCCAAGTAAGAACCTCATGAGCCAATAATTTTTCTCTCTGAAGTTTAATGGAAGCCAATTTTTTCACTTTCTTTTCTGGAAAGATACCCGAGGGAAACAAAGAGAAGAGGCGTTGTGACTCTAAGTCCAGATCCATAAGTTCCTTTCGTTGGTTTTCCTTTGGGCTCTTTTCCCACACCTTAACAACACCTTCTAGACTTTTTAATTTTTGAACTAGGCTGGTCATTGCATCGTTGTCAGACTGTGATACCTCTGAGGACCAAGAAGAATGAACCAGCTGTGAAAAGTATTTCACCTGTAGCCACGCCTGGTTAAACTTGAAGGGGTAGTTCCTCTTGAAAACAACATCATCCCATTCCAAACACACTGGAAAGTGACATGAGATCACCGATTGGTGTACCAAAGACCAATAACAAGAGAAGAGATGCATCAAAGAATCTGAGACAAGAAATCTGTTAAGTCTCTTACTTATGACCCTATCCCTAGATCTTCCATTTCTCCAAGTAGGACCAATACATGTCGGAGCTAAGTCAACCATATTAGTGCAGACCAACAACTGAACAAAATCAGAGCAGAGTGGATGAATGTGGGCATACTAGCCCCAAATAACTGCATCTGAGAGGGTAAAGTTAAGATCTCCAACAATAATCAAGTTTGAGTGATTGAAAATAGCCTCACTCACAACATCATCCCAAAAAATATTCCTATTGTGATATGGATCGTAGCAGTTGAGACAATAAAGTTCCAAAGGTTAATTCCGCAAAACAACCTTAACCAAAATACCAAACCGAGAGACAAAATATTTACAACGCGAAACAACTAGGTCCTAAGTCGTGAGGAGACCCCCCGAGAGGCCTAGAGAGTCGGTAGCACAAAATTCCCAGCCAGGCCAGATCTTAGCAAAAGAGAGGAGGGATTGAGTGTGGTCACACATGGTTTCCTGGAAGAAAACCATATCAGGTTTGATAATATAGAGTAAAGAGTCGAGGTATTTGATCTTGGTAAGTCCTCTGAAACCACGAAAAATTAAGGGAGAGAAGTTTCAGTAAGAACCCAATCTTGGGGAAGACTCTGCTCTAAGAACCCCAAAAGAGGGAAGTTGACCGGGAGAATGGCAAGATCTAGCCACCTCTTTTATTTTGGTAGGAATACAAGGGGTAGTAAGGTCCCCAGAGTTCCCCAGACAAGTAGCAGGCTTAACTTTTTAGGACCTCCTAATGGTAACATTATCATGTCTAAATGATTCTAGAGGTAAAGTGGAAGGAGCAATTGGGGATTTTTCCAAAAAGATAGTGAGAGATTTTAAGAGGGAAGAGTCCGAGAAGGACGAATCATTACAAGGACCAACAGGAGGGAGGAGAACATCAGACAAGGGTAAGGAAGGTGCCCCATTGAGGGGAGGAAAAAAACCCTCAGCTAAAAAGTAGGGAACATGAAAAGAAGGTGCCAGAGGGGGTGGGGGTGACCACATATCCACATAAGACCCTGAAAATGAAAATCTCAAAACCCTATCCGGAGTAATATCAAACCCTTCCAAGCTAGCAGGTCCCAAAACAGGGTCAACAACCATAGTACAGGGGCTACCGGATGGCTACAACATGCAATCTTCTCAATGTACACAATCTATTCTAATTCCCCCTTAGTAAGGTCATCATAATTAGTAGGAGAAACTGAGTTATACATACCTTTTGGTAGCGGATGGGCCGAGAGAAACCTTTTGAGGACCAACAAAACCCTCATTAACCGTCAGACGAGGAGACCCATGCAAAAACGATGGATAGTTGCGTCGGAGATGACCGGTCTCGTGCCACCGAAAAGGCACCTTAATATAATCCAATCGTTGAACAAAAAAGTGGTCTTGGAAAATAATATCAATGTCGGCCTATATTCTAGAAGTAACATCCATTTCAACCATGACCCTCACCAAACGTTTATCAAAAGAATGGAGGAAATTATCGTCCAAGGCCACAAACGTGCAATTCGCAATACCCACAAGAACTTCCTTGCTCCATAGTGGAAGGGGTAGTGCCAGGAGAAATACCGAGAGGTGTCGAGTAACCATCCTTTCATGCACAGGGTCCAAACCCAAATGACAATGACTAAGGACTAGAGAACCATCACCCATAGGCCAAAGAGAATTGAGAATAAGGGTGGAGTCCTTTCCATCGAGGAAAAGAAAGACATACCAGCCATTAGAGAGCTTACTGATAGTCGAAATGTAGTCAATCAATGGTTTCTAGTGGTGGGTTGCCCAGACAACCCACACATCTCTTTCCAATTTACAATACTTCAGCTGACCGACCAGAGCGTGATTGCATAACATTTCCACTTTGTCCAAGAATAGCCTTGGTCTTGGTCTTTCTCTGAGCCCTATAATGTAAGTGAGAGTTTGCATCATCTCTAAAGCCCTTATCTGGCACTAGGGTCGCTTCCATAGAAGGCCGACCAAGAGACCGATAGGCCGGTTATGTCGGAGACCGACAGTCAGACTCGAAGAGTCCACCAGGAGCGGAGAAGGAAGTCGACAAAACCTACACTCTAGGTACTGAGAATATTCCAAAGAAAAGGTTAAAAAACTAGAACCGTGAAACCCGCAATAAAGTCAACACCCGAAGAAAGGAGATAACAAACTTAACTGGTAAACCCATGAAAGTCCGTGGAGTAAGCAACGACTAACCCAAGGAGAAACCAAGACAAAGCTTCACATCAGAGACCAACCCAATGACACAACCACTAGACATACAAGAAGACAGACTACCAAAGAAAACAAGCCCAATTGAGAAACGTTAAAGATTCGGTCAACCAAGGAAAACAAACCACGACAAAACCCTAAAGTAACAACAAATGAAGCAACAAAACAGACCACCACGATACCCAAGTTTACCAAAGCATATGCTTCCTTTGGCAGTGTGTCTCCTTTGTCTAAGTGGTAGATCTTCATGTGATATGTGTGAGGTTCATAATAATGGAAAGTTTTAGCATTACGATAACATAATTTTATATTGAAATGTTGTGTTAAATTAATATTTTTATTATTATTATGATCTATTTTTAGTTTTTTTTTAAAGTTTAATATTTATTTTATATGGATAAAAGTGTGAAATGGAGTAGTTTTATAAGGTATTACTTGTATTAAATATTTTATTAATATAAAACTTGGTTTTAAAATATAAATAAATGATGTGTGTGGAGGAACAAAGTTAAGATTGGTCCGTTTGAAGGTTATATTTATCATTATCTTACATAGAATATCTACTTCTTCCCCAAAAGGGTTTGAGTGGAAGGTAGAATCAACTCTAAACTCATAACGAGTAACCTTGTGAGACTAAAATGTGTGACCTCTCCATTGATAACATGCATTTGGCATATGCTCCCAACTAATTAAGTTGATCCTTAGGATCTAGTCCATGAAGGATGGGGGAGTAGGAAGGGGAGTAAGAAAGAGATATTGGATTATTTAGAGGACCCACTAGATGACCTTCAGAGCTTATTAGGACCAAAGCCTAGGGATAAAGTATTGATTTAGGTATAGGGGATGTAGCCTTGGGTCTTCAGCCTAGATTGTGGTTGTAATTGATGCACCAAGTTTTAATTTCATTAATTTACCAACTTCTTAAAATCTCCTTTGGAGTAAATAGTAGTTTAGTGAGTAGTTTACAAGTATCAATGGAAATTTATCCCATTCTAAGCCCCAATGTGTATTTGTTTTATAAATAACTTATAATTTTTTTCTTCAATCTTGTAGTCCTTTGTTATGGGTCACATTGTTACAATCTTGCAAGGATAAGATAAAATTAAGTTCTTCCATCAATGCTTAGCAATCAATATCCAACAGAGAGAATCATCCATAGTCCTCCAAGAAAAGATGCCTAGAAAAAATATTCAAATCCTAACATCATGATCTATCCAACTATGACGACGAGGATGTTTTGTATATAAGAACATTGGTTGTAATTTGTAAATTTGTGAGACTCAACCTTTAGAAAATACCTTGGTAAACAAGATTAATGAAAATTGAAAGTTAGGAATACTCAGAGCTCTCTTCCCCATGAGACTAAAGGAAGATTCTTTAGGTTTCTTATTTCAAATCAAATCTTTGTTTATTGATTAAATTGGTTCTTGAACTTATTAATATTGATTTATTTGGATTCATAGGCTCATTATAGATAAGCTTAATCTATAGCTTATGTTTCAATGTACATCTAGAATAGATTGATTTTGATACATAGGCTCCTCATAGATAAACTAATTATAAAATCAACCATCCATACTCCATATACCAATAGAATAGGCATGACAAAATAAAAACCAATTATACAACCAACCATTTATACACCATAAACAAGAAGAAAATGATGTGAAAAAATGTGTTAATATCGTCAATGTTGGTGAAAATCAAGGTCTTCGAAGTTTACTACCTCTAACTATGTCCAGAATTTCATATGTAGTTACCATTGATGCAACTATATGATTGTAACAGGTCAATGTGCCATCTAAAATCCATGTTATATAATTGGTTGATTCAACAAAGCATATAAATTGAGAGGTCAACTTACTGATTTCATTTCTAAGTGTGGAATCATATTTTATTTCTAATGCCTCTTCCCTTAAATGGTTGCTTGACCTAAAGTAATACTTATTACAAAAATCTCAAAATTGATTTCAAAACCCTTGAAGTATTACTTATAAATCTCACAATAGATATTAATTATTTGAAAGGATAGGTGTCCAAAGAAAATTTTGATTTAAAAATATTAATGTCAAATTACTTTTTCGTTATTTGAGTAGTAATGAACTCTCCACTAAACTCCATGATTTTTTTTATTTTTCCAAACTATGAGGCACTCCAATAGTCATGCAAATGTATTATCAATATCAATAACAATGGCATAAAGATCACTTTTCATTTTTATTTTGGGAAAGACATTCTTGAATCTTTCGATGAAACAGGTGAGTATGATTGACAAACTTGGTAAACTTAAACAATACAATGTATTTGAGAACAATGTCAAATGTTGATTTTGAGAAATTTGGTCATAAGTTGGTCAAGATTGATTTACAGATCAAGCTTGAACTTGTTCAATAGGTCATGATAATATATCTGTGCATGCCAAAGTGGCTATCATTCCTTTTCATTTAGATTGTTTTCTACAACAATCAGGTGAACCTTGTTAAATTGATCTACTTAAATGGTGACAAAGGATATTCTAAGTTGAAAAAATTGCAACATTGTAGATGCATTAAATTATCAAGGGGACACATAATCTTCAAACAACCATACCTTTATTTCATTTCAATCATCAATGATCAAAACATGTGCACTAAATCTAAAATGAAAAACATCTGACTTCTTTTAAATCCAACAAGTTAACAAGATAAATGACATCTTGTAATATTCAATAATATCATAAGCATGTAGTGACCGATGTCCAAATCTATTAGAGATTAAGAGATCATCCTCAAGTTACTATACTACTCCTAAGTACCCAAAAAAAATAATATATAATAAGGTTAGAACCCTCAGCAACACATGAAACCACATAAAATAAGCAATGCAAGGATATTAAATAGAGGGTATTTACAAGGATAGAGGATTCAAAAGTCATTACCATCCCAAGAAAGGGTTAAATTTGGCGCTCATTTACCCATATTTGCTTATTTTAACCATAAAATACAGTTGGTTCTTGAATAAGAACACTATTGTTGATGTGTGATTAATTTTTTAAATAGTCAAATTTACAGACACATTTAAATATTACACGTAAGAAAATTTTATATCTTTTTAATTCATAATATATATTTGTGTATTTTTTATTCACAATATATATATAATTCATAATATATATGAATTAATATGCGTGTGTACACATATATATGTATATATATTTTTAATTCATATATATATTATGCCCTGGATGTGGGTGAGATGTCTAGAATTCACGTGGGCCAACCGTAGTGGGAGACACCTGGTGAAGGCGCTACGATCGAAGTTGAGGATAGGTCGCGTGGGACTCAAGCCGCGAGGGAGTTAAATGCCCAAGGTGGCGGGCATTAAGCCATACCCTCAGGTAGTTGTGATGTCTTATCGTTGTTACGGTCCACAAAGCTGAAGGTTAATGGCGCTTAAGCTGAATTTAAAGCATAGCTTCCACCTGCACGTGCTTATACAAAGTTTAAGGAATATGACCAGGGAAAATATGGAGCTTGTCGACCTCAAGAAAATTGGCCTGATTATTTTCCTAGTGCTGCTAGTATTCTCCTCTGTTAACCAGGAAATCGAACAACAAGCGGAAATGCCAAGACAGAGAGGCACACTAAGGCGAGACAACACTGGGTGGGGCAGAGCTAGGAGGAAGGTTAACTTGTGGGAAACAAATGACTATGCTTTACAAGTTTCAATGCCGGTAAGGTGCATGATTGATGACTGGGAGTCCCACGTCATCTCTGAGCAATTGGATTCAGGGAGAAATGGTGGAAGAATTAACCACTACTGGATGATCAAGATCATGATGGCTATGCTAATGGAGGATTTAACTAACAATGGAGCATATATAGGGTAATGGTTCAGAGCATAAGGACTGGATTGACTCGGACCGACGAGCAATTGAACAACATGGACGCCAAGTTTAGTTGGTGGCACTACACCATTGCTCGTGTCGAAGATATGGTTGGGGGTTGGAACGTGGAGCATCACAACATAGTTGGTGAGACGTCTACAGTTGTAGAAATGTCCATGACCCCTGAGCGGGAGAACCAGGACAACACCCAACTCACAATGCCGGTGATAGCTATCCCCCAGCAGGCGAAAAGGGTTCGTGAGGAACTCAACAGTGATAGAGCCTCGCGACCTCCTCTAGAGTTGCATCCGACCAGTCATCCCACCATGCACGCGATGATGAATATGGACCCTGTCCCATTCTAGAGGAAGCGTAGGAAGCAACATATGAGGAATCCACCACCTAAAATCTCCACGTCCATCCTTGGTTCACTCTGTGTATTTCATTTTTTTTTTGGATTTCACTGATCTACAGATACTTTGTCTTTATGTCAATTCACAGTATAAATGATCTATTTTGTAATATGTTGGTCGGAGGGTACGAATCTAGGAAGGGTTCTCTATTATTTTTGAAAAAAATGAACAAGAATTCTAGTTTTTTTGAACGACTGGGTGGGTGGGAAAGTAGTCTCATGCCCCCATAAAATGACTTTTGTACTTATGCACTTTGTTTTTTACTACCTCTGCTAATATGAAAATTCCTGCAGCTTATAAAAAGAATTCATACATATATTATGAATTAATGTATATATATATATATGTATGCATGCATGCATGCATGTATGTATGTGTATGTGTATGACACACACACACATATATTTATTGTCTACCTGCCTATGACCACTTGGAAGTTGAAGCCATCGACATTAATGAGTAATGATGTGGGGCCTTAAATCCTTACGTTGTAGGGTAGATGGGAGTTTGTGTCCACTCTTTACAGAGCACTCTAAATTTTACAAGATCGGTATCCACGTGTAAGAATATGTCTATGTTTAGTGGTTAGAACTTTTTCAAAAGCCCAAAAATAGGGGTTTTCCTACAATGCCGGAAATTTACATAGATGAATTAGTGGACCGTATAATTTTAGTTTGTGTGTAGTGTGTACTCTATAGCTCAATAGAGATTTCGAAAATAAATATGGATCCGATATTGGGAACATGGATCAGTAGATTTAGGCGATACGAGATTCTCGATTCCTAGGGTTGATAAAACAACAAAACTGGTTTAACATGTGTTACGTGGTCACATAAAAATTCCACGGATACTACATAGATCGAGGGCCTCTCTATGTAACTTACATGGAGGGACTTGATTGTTAATGTGGCCAATGATAAAGGACATCCGCATTACATTTCTCATACATTTCCTCTTGTTATTTATACATAGTATTTTGTTAAAGATTCAATTATTTTTGAATACATTTCCTGTTGTTATTTATACATAGTATTTTGTTAAAGATTCAATTATTTTCGAGTGTAGTTCTCTTAGTAGGTGAAATTTTAGTATTTAGTATAACTTTGGAACATCCATTAGGTTTAAAGTAGTTTGCTTAGATATTTAATTAGATGCATCAATTACTTTTAAAGCATTTGCTTAAATTACCATGTAATGTAATTAAGTAGGATTATTTTAGTATGTAGTTGAAGAATTTTAGGGATAACTAGAATCCATTATCTATTTTATAATGCAAATTTCTCTATTTTAGGAGGATACAAATCCATTTTTTAAGGAACTGAATCATTTCTATGGAAATGGAATAAATAAGCATGTTCAGAGGATGGTGTATTAGTGAATATGATTGTTTGTGAGAGAATGTAGAGGATATGTATGAAGGAATTCTATGAAATTAATAGAAAATCATTTGTGTTGACTCTGTTCATTAGGGATTTTTTTTCCTTGTTCAAATTCTAAGTATTGTTTATGATTTCTGGTTGGCAAATGATCATTGTGGAATTATCTCGTCTTATAGATTGCATTTCTTCTATGAAGAAAAATAACCTTAAAATTTGTGAATACGAGCCATAATAAAATGCAAAATTTTGTAATATCTATCCCTTCACACAAAAATCCAATCAACAGCTAAGGAACAAACTACCACGGGGATAATTCCCCTCTTTCCTCCTAATACCACCTTTGAGGGTGGTTTTGAAGTGGTAACCTTTGAGTAGAGATCAGCATATGAGAGTAGGCTAGGGAAACCACTATTTCCACCACCCAATACCACTATCACTTAGCACTCAAGTGTAAGTTCATGGTCACATGTTCATCTATTTATAAACACAATTTTACTCAAATGGACGGTTATTTTGTTAAATTTATTTCTTTTATGATTTTCATGTCTCTCATTAAAATAAATTGAAGTATTTTGGTGTAAATATTATTGCATTCAAATTTTAAATGAATAAAAATATATTATTTTATAAAATTCTTGGGGGTGGACGGAGTGAAAATTGTGATAAATTTTATACTACCATGATCCATAATCCATAATAAAGAGGCCACTACTCCAAAATTGTGTACAACATTAAGAATAAATTTAATAGAAAGGCAAACATATTTATTAAACGTCATACGGTTTTCGTAAAAAAAAATTGATTGATGGATATTTAACCCATATTTAACCCCTGGTCCCTCATATTTAACCCCTGGTCCCAAGGAAGTTACTTTGTTTTTCCTTTTTGAGATGCTTCAACAAAATTCTCGTGATTCAGATTTTTTTTTTCTTCTTTGTAAATAATAAATCCAATAAAACCAAACAAAGAATGAGATAAAGTTTTACTTGAAAAAGGAATTATGGTAAAAGCATCCAAGTTGATGTTGTGATGTTGTTGAGATCCACTTTTGTTAACTTTTTTACTTTCAATGATCAATATCAATAGCTTTGAGATTCTAAGTTTTTCTCTTAAGTTTTTGTTGTTGATAAAGGTCAATGAGAGGAGGAAATTTCTCATTCATATCATTTTTATTAAGGAGGTGTTATCCATTTTTTTATACAACTAACATTTATTAGTACTTCTATTTGTCAAATTTGTTTTTTATTAATTATTACAAGTTGAGTTAAAAAAAAAATGTATATTGAAATCTATTTTATTACTAGACTGATTCATTAATATAGAAAAGGATTACCTTTGTTTTAATCATTAAGTTATTGAATCGAATGTATTTTTATCTTAAACTCTAACAAATTACATTAAATAATTCACATTTAAACTTGACTACTTTGTTTATCACCTTATCCTTCAGTTTTATTTTCCAACTTAAGCGGAATTCTCCCTTTGTTATGTCCCTGACAGGGGAATATAGTTTTCACCAAGGTGGTATTATTCATGTCTGTGGAAGTAGATTTTTTGTATTTCTAAAGTCAGAACTATAGTATGTAATTTTTATATTATTTCATTAACTATTTTTCTTAAATAGGTTTGGTTCGAACAAATGATCTTAGTCTTGTAAAATGGTGCCCAAGACATGGCGGTAGGCTGAGATCATCATACATTTATTAAGATCATGACATTGCAAGGGAGCTCATGAATTCAAACTACTTTCGCAAGCAAAGCAGGTTCCTAAGTAGGTCATGTCAGGGTAAGGCACGAGTAGGTCATGCCAGGTCCTACCCACAAGTCTCTATGTCTTATTAATGGTCATGATGACATTAATGGCAGCATTCATGGCACTGCAGAAGCTCATTAATGTTGCAGAAAAGGTCAATTTAGGGTAAGGCAACATGGATATCTACAAGTGTGGGATGAGCTACTTCTCCCAATGGAATCCCAACAAAAAATAGTTCTCAAGAAACGATAAAAATATATGTAGCTGAGCTTGTTGTTGTCGCTACTTTGTTGGCCATTCCCCGCTTAGATTTGATATGTTTCTCAATGATTGTGGAGTCAAAACACGATTCCATATAATGATATTGTTAGCAGTTTTCTAAACTGTTTAAAACAAAAAAGGGATGCATAGGTGTGAGCTGCACCAAAACAACTTTGTCTTTTGGAGGTATAACAAAAACTATGCCATATCCACACCTTCGAAATGCACACATTTATAATAATTATAACTAGCAGAACCATGGAGGCTATGGATGCACAATACTGGAATGGTGGTCTGTGTTATGTTTATCATTCATTTTGCTTTTGTTTTTGTTACAATATTCTAATTAATTATTGATAACTATACATGTGTGCGTTTTGATACAATCACATCAATCCATTTAGTTTTTTTTCTTTCACATTACTAAAATGTTGAAGATTTTGAGGCCCTGATTTGCAAATTGAAATAAGAATTATTGTGCAAATTGAAATAGGAATCATAGGGCAAAAAATGGTAACCATAATACAACATCGTCAAAGAATTGTTGAAGTTATTGTTTTTTTTTTTGACAATAACTGATGGTTAGATTAAAAAAGAACCGAGAAAACAGCTTCCGGGGACTGAGTTACATTGGTAGAATCCATGGGTGTATCCAACTACTCTGGCAGAGACCAGTAAGCAGAGACAGAGCAATCAAAGTTCCAGCCTGCATGAGGAGAGTAACATTCTGCCTGCAGATTCATTATGGAACAAGGAAGACTATAACGCCAAAGGAGAAAATGGAAAACAGAAAGAAGATCCACAACGTTACATGGAATAAACAGGAAGTGCCCTGCAGCCACAATGAAAGAAGGAAGAGCTTGAAAGGCTGTCCTTGAGTCATTTGGAATCCATCTTGGAGAGAGATATCTTGACAACGATCTCCAAAGTAGAAACTCAACAAACGATAACTTCAAAGTTGACTGCTGCTTCTTTGAAATGAAAAGGAACGCCTTCTTAAAACCCATCATTGTCCTCTGAGGAAGAGCCAATTCTTTCTTTTGCATAGCTCGAAGATGATGGAGACTATCCCCTTCAGAGCCAGAGGGGAGATAGCCTGTGCATGGAGAGGATCTTGATGCTTATCTTCCATATCGGCCAGCATTAAAAAATATTAAAAGCAGTTCTGAAGGCGATCTTTGAACATCGGATTCACTAAACCGAGAAGAGAGGAAGATATCACGTGATTCTAAAGGCCGGGAGTGGCAAGAGACTAAAAGAGTCAGGAAAGGAGGATCAAGCGCAGATGGAGAGGACAGATCTGTCAAGATCATGGGATGGTGCAGAAGGAGTCCGTGCCATTTTCTATAATAGTGACCCTACTCAGGATCGTGGCATGATTGGCTTCGAGGTCGGCAGCACTGTTAAGATGCCTTAAAATGTGAAAAAAGCTTATAGAATGGAACTTACCAGCAAGGCTCGGAATTTTCTGGAAAATACGCTTCAAAAGGAGGCTAGAAGGACGAGACTTTGTGCAAATGGCCTGCATAACAATTCTAGAGTCACCAAAAACAGAGAGCTCTCGAATGTTGAGCTTAAGAGCTTGCCTGAGACCTTGCCACAGGGCGTAAAATTCAGCAGTGTTGTTTGAATCCACTCCCAATCCCCAGGCATAGGAGGATCAGGTGGAGACAGAGGGGAAGAGGATCACTCCTCCCCCACCCGAAGGGCCTGGATTTCCTTTTGAGGCACCATCAAAAAACAAGCAATGAGCCTCCAGCGAGCACCTCCATTTAATAAAATCAGTTTCTTCCAGATGGATTTCCCAATCAGCCAGCTTTGGTTGCCTGGCCAGGGGAGAAATTTGGGAGATAGAAGTGATGGCTGAGAGCCAAGTAGATTCCAAGTCATCCAAAGGTTGAGCATTGCTGAGGCCCATCTTATGATCCAGCGCTTCTCCAAGGAAAACTCTTGCTTTTATGGCGATCTTTGAAGGTGGGTTCTCCACATTTCTGAAGAGACGGTTGTTCCTTTCGAGCTACAATTTCCAGATGATGAACTTCGGGATTAACATCCAGGCCGCTTTGAGAGGTGCCCTATTGGAGAGGAGAAAGGGAGATAACTCAGCCCATTTGGAGAAGAGATCTGCTGTCAAGTTAGGGACAGAAAAAATAGAGTGATCTAGGGAGAGGGCTTCTCTCCAAACTTCTCTTGAGAAGGGGTAGGAAATCAGGAGATGATCAAGGTTTTCTTCATTGTTTTTACATAGCGGGCAGATAGAGGGTCCTTCCAGACCTCTCTTCCTGAGGTTTTCAGCAGTGACAATACTTCTGTGAACAACATTCCAGCAGAAGAGGTCCACTTTCGGGATGGACTGCTTATAACAAACAAACTTCCATTGGATAGGATTAGGGGCTACATAAGGAATAGCAAGCAAAGATCAATAGCCTTCAGCCGTGGTGTAAGCTCCAGATTTTTTCCCCCATCCTCTTTTGTCACACGCTGATTGACTGAGAGGGGCTTTGCCTTGCAGAAGATGGGCAAGAGTCTTTACTTCTTCTTTAAGCCAGGGAGGATGGCCACTTAACTTCCACTCAATCCAACGATTGTCAGAGTCCCAGACAGAGATATCCCACAGGGTGGACACATGCTGATATTTGAGCCAGTGTTTTATATTCTGCACTTCAAGATTTTTCCCCAAAGGCTCGTCTCCCAGGATTGAGTCTTCCCAAACATTGATTTTTTTCCCGTTTCCAGGGATCCAATACAACAGAGATCTGAAGTGATCCAAGGCTTTGATACAAAGTTTATAAATAGGGGAGCCTTTGATGTGAGGAGGATTATTATCTAAACACCGAAGCCTCTGACTGGGGAAGTATTTTTTCCACAGGACCTTTTTGCTCCAGCTTGATCTCCCGAAGATTAGCTGCCAAAGAAGCTTTGTTCCCATAGCTAAGTTCTGGGCTTGAATACTTCTGATTTGGAGGCCTCCTTTGCTGTAGGGTTTTTTAATTTTTTCCCAACTGACAAGATGAAGTTTTTTCAGATTTCCTTTTCCCCCTTCCCATAGAAATTTTTTGAGGATGCTTTCAATCTTATTGATGACCGAGACGGGTGCCAGAAGAATGGAAGTTTGATAGATTGGTATGCTGGAAAGGACCGATTTCAGTAACACCAATTTCCCTGCCAGAGTAAGCCAACCATCCCCCCAATTCTGAATCTTTGCTTTTAACTTGTCAATGATGGGATTCCAATTCGCTGGTTTGATGGCAGATTTGAAGATCGGGACCCCAAGATAAGTGAATGAGTCCCGGCTTTGCGAGTCTTCCATTTCCAGAAGTCTAGAGGCACTTCCCATTTATGCAACAGAGCAGTTCCAGCAATAGATTTTTCTTTTTTGCAGGTTGATTTTGCTTCCTGAGATCTGGATATAGGTTTCGAGTTCGTTCTTGAAGCTCCTTGCAGAATGGATACCAACACCTCCCAAAAGCAGTGTATCATCTGCAAACTGGGCATGATTAATGGCTTTGACATTATGAGCCATTTGAAGACCAGGAAAGGACTGGCCTTGCTGACAGTTGTTTAGCTGGAAACTGAGAACAGAGGCCTGAATGGCATAGAGGAGCGGAGACAGAGGGCAGCCCTGTCGCAGCCCTCTTAAAGCCTGGAATATTTTTGTCGATCTCCCATTGACTAGAGGGGCTATCCAGGGAGCACAGATGCATCCTTTAATCCAGTCAATGAAATCTGAGGAAAACCCAAATTTCTCCATCACCAGGAAGAGATAGTCATATCTTACCCTGTCAAAAGCATTGGCAAGGTCTAGCTTTACTACCATGCCTTTCTCTTTTCGATTCACGCTAGAGTGAATGGCCTCTTGGACAAGGATAACATTATCAAGAATTTTCCTGCCTTTTATGAATCCTCCTTGATTCTCAGGTATGATCCTTGGTAGAATTTTTTTCAGCCTGTTTGCTATGATCTTAGTAACCAGCTTATAGCCAGTATTGCAGAGGGAGATAGGACGGAACCTGGCGAAGCTGGAAGCCCCTCTCTCCTTCGGGATTAGAGCAAGGAAAGAGGAGTTTGTGCTTCCACCCAGCTTGTGATGAATTTGGGAGTTCCTAACCATCCTCAGAAGGTCATATTTAATTGTATCCCAGCAGGAAGAAAAAAATCTGGCAGTGAATCCATCTGGGCCAGGGGCGCTGTCTGGTTTCATATGAGATAGAGCAGATTTGAGTTCTTTCAAGGAGACAGGGGCATCGAGAAGATCATTATCAGTGTCTTGAACCAAAATGGGAATGAGAGAAAGGGGATGCGCAGAGGGGTCTAAAGGCTCGACAAGAGGAGCAGAGAAGAGGTCATGAAAATGGGAGAAGGCTGCTTGTTTAATGCCTTCAAAGTCTTTTACCAGATTGCCTTGATGGGTAATTTCTTTCACGGTTTTGAATTTTTTTCTAGATTCAGCTTGCTTGTGAAAGTAAGCGGTGTTTTTGTCACCACTTACTAGCCAAAGGCTTCTGGATTTTTGGCGCCAATACTCTTCTTCAACCCTGCAAGTTTTGAAGTAAGCTTTCTGAAGGTTGCATTCAGTCCGGGAGATACTATCAGTGATAGGGGCAGAATCCATGAGGATTTGGTGGCTTTCCAAGGCAGCTTGGGAATCTTTATGACTAGAGACCGGGGAGGGGAGGAGCTTGGCCCAGGATTTCAGCTCATGCTTAAGCCGTCTAAGCTTTTCTTCCAAGACGAAGGAAGGATTCCCATTGATCTTTTGGCTCCAGGAGTTAGAGATCAGCTGGTGAAAGCATTCTTGATGGATCCAAAGGGGGCTGAATCTAAAGGGAATGGGCCCCAAGTTTTCTTCAGCAGTAAGATCAAGGAGGATAGGCTTATGATCATAGACACAATTAGGGAGGATTTTGGAGGACGCATGAAGCCCGAGAGAGAGAAAGGAAGAGTGCACCAGAAACTTGTCAAGACGGGCTGCAATGTGCCCAGGCCCCAGTCTTTTATTGGTCCAAGTAAATTTACCCTTGGATGGTTTGATGTCAACGAGGTCCCACCCCAGAATGATATCTTCAGCCCATTCTCGGGAAGGGTCTCTCACAGTGGAACCCCCTTTTTTCTCAGAGGCTGCTAAGGTGACGTTTAGATCTCCTGTAATGATAATATTTCTGGGCATGTGGGCATGAAGGAACGAATCAATGGACTCCCATCACTCTTTTTTTCAGCTGTTGAGATAGGAACGTAGAGGTTGAACAAACTTACATGTTGGCCCGAATCTTTATGAATGAAGATGGTGAAGATCCAGTGCATGGTGCTGTGAATAGAAAGCAGATCGAACTTGGAGGAGTCCTAGAATGTGGCTAGGCCTCCCGAGGCTCCCCTGGAACTCACAGCTTCCCCAGGGCCTTTTTTCCAAAATAAATTTCCAGCTTGGAGGGCAAGGCCACCCTCCAATTTTGTGTCCTGGATGAGGAGGATCTCAGGCTTATTGATTCTAACCAGAAAGTTTCATTGCTTCAGCTTTCTGGGGACTGCCTAGTCCTCTGCAGTTCCAGGAGATGTACCTCATTATTTATTTTGAGAGGGGGCGGCCCCTCTAGAGGCCTGGCCTATCTTCGATCTTGTATTCATCATGCTTTTGAGGGTTTTTTGGGAGCCCTGTAAGACATCTGCATAAGACTTTTCTTCCCTTTGCTTTTTCTTGGATTTCCGGCCCCTTGGGATCTTTACTGGGGTTGCATGCGAACTACTCGACTCAGTGGCTCCTTCGTCGGAAGATCCTTCAGGATCAGATTCAGCTACTAAAGGTTACTCGTGCACTTCTTGAATTTCTTCACGGATAGGGGGCCTCTCAGACCTAGGGGTCACAGATTCAGGATGGGAAGGGATTTCCCCTGGTTCCAACGAGTTTGCAGCTTGGGTGACGGGTATCTCCATGGGACTTGCATTTTCAGGTGGAGTGGCTTCTGGAATGATTATAAGCGGAGGCTGATCTGGGACGTTCAAAACAGAGGAGCTTGCCCCTTGGACCGTGTTAACTGGAGTTGGCTTCGCAGGATGAGGCTGGACTGGATCTTTCGTTGGGACTTTAGGGTCTGAAGTCTGAGCAGTACTTGTTTCTCTTTTGTCATTCGTCTTGGAGGGAGCCTTGCTTTTTTTTGACCCTCTGCCATCCCTCCCCTTCTTCTGCCGGTTGGGCTTTAGGGAAGTTGCGTTGAAAGTGACTGTGTTCATGGCAGTGGCGGCTCTTAAATGGAAGCTGTTCATAGTCAAGTTTCTAGAAATGGTTCCAAGAGCCCACCGAGATCTTGACGGCCTCCGGTAGCCCCGCCTCCAGATCCACTTCAACACATATTCGAGCACAGGAATACTGGCCTTTGGGCTCGGCTTTGTCAATGAAGTGTCCTAGGGCATTTCCTATTTTCTCCAGAGCTTGAATGTTCCAACAGTGGATCGGAAGATTGGGAAGCCGTACCCAAACCGGAACCTCTTTGGGAATAGCTACAGTGGGATCGAAGTCCAGAGACCATCTGTTGAGGTACAGACCTTGGGATCCCATGAAATAGGGTCCACTTCGGAAGATGAGATCGCGATCCTCTTTGGAGATGAATTCAAAGACGAAGAAACCTCTGCCCACTGGATAACAGGTGACACTGTGCTTCAGGTGGGGTATCCAGTTACGCTGAATCCAATCATCCATGGTTTTGGGTGAGGGCCATAGCCCCATGAATTGGCAAACCAAGCCTCTTTCGGTAAGATCCAGAGATATCTTGATCGAGGGTTCCTCTGGCAGAGCGATTTCGGGAACTGCATCTATTTTCTTGATAAATTTTGGGACCTCTTGGGCCACTAGTTTCTTCCCCGGGGGCCCTAGCAACCTTCGGAAAGCTTCAGCCCCAGATATTGGGGATGAGGGAGGGGGCTCCCCTCCCCCTGAAGGGGCCATGACGCGTGACCAGAGAAGCTCAGCTGGGAGGGAGGGCGCAGGCAGCGACAGCAACAAAAAAATCAATTTCCGTGAGCCCTAAGAGCGATCGCTTCCTGCACATCTAGAGATTGTCTCCTACGAGCTTCGAGTGTCGTAATCTCTGTACACCCCTTGTTAGTGCTAAAAAGATGCTCTTTTTTCAATTGTTGAAGTTATTGTTACAACTATGCTTGAGGTTTGTATTGAACACAATTAATAAATTATTTCGATTTAGTGAAGTATATTCCTAATTGAAAATATTTTGAAATGTATAAAATATAACGTTGACACATTATGGGTGTTCCCTCGTCTGGTGATGGACACGCTTATTGACACCCCCGATGAATGTACTTATTGTCATGGGACCTGAAGACTAAGTGGCGGTTGTTTCATAATTTTTTTATTTAACCCCACAAAGATCTGCAGGTTCCAACATATGTTCTACCTTTTTATGTTCATGACCGAGAAATTCAAGCAGTAGTTGCATAGTGGCCTGAGAAGTTGCACCCAAAAGACGAGCATATATGCTAGACTATATCTCATTAAGCTCTTAGCAGACTCCCTACAAATTATACTATATACATTATGTAACACCATGAAACCATTCCTAAATATACATATCATTTCTCAACAACCTACTTTAAATTCCCCTTGTACAACGTACATGATTGGGGATGAAAACATAGGCCGTATTCCGCCCATGGTTTGTTAAAAAATGGTTCTCTTTGGCTCATACCTGGTATGTTATTTTCATGGTTTTTTTTTGGTTTTGTTTTTTATTTTTTACTAGTGAATAGATGATGAAGATATTGTTTTAACCAAGGGATTTCAGGTATATATGTTACCTTTTACTTTTGTTTGATGGTGATTTGTATAAATTAGAGGTTACTTCTACTTTTACCTTTGAATTTTACTCCATGAATTCTGTGAGGAGATTGGCTACCCGATAAAGAGTAAATTCAATGAAATGCCTTTTTTCTCTTGGGCTTCGCAACCAGCTTACAGTGGGAGATGATGGAGGATACAAAGAAAAATTTAACCTTGCCCTAGTTCTTTTATCTCCTATTTTAGATATTGAGACTATGTGTGGGGAGCCCAAGAGTTGGCCCAAAAGTCTAAATTATCATAGGGAAACTGCTATAGTGTTGGCAACTATTGCACCCACCACAAATAGAAATCATCGTCATACATGCTCTGAACTAACCCACCGCCGCCCTGGCGAAGGAAAATCTCTCCCCACCTAGTCATTCTAGGATGATGAGGAGAGAAGGATGGAAGTGGTACAACAAGGCTGATTGCGGGCATTCTCTCAAAAAAGAAAGCCACCAATACACTAGAATATCCAAAATTCTTCCATCGGCCTCTCTTGCACTAAGAGAGTTGTTTTTTCATTGTTGGGATTATTCCCAAGCACTAGTCAAACACAGTTCCATGTAGGCACTCTACAACAATTCTCATATGCTTCTGAGTATCAAGATGGAGTGATGATGATCCTGCAACCCTCACTGTAGTGCTTACCAGCACCTGCAGTGGGAAGTTACTAATATGTACAATAGGGATGCATGATCCCTTTTTCTTACTGTCGGGCATGCAGTAAGTGCTTATGTAATCCTAAATACTCATGGGGTCACCACCCCTGCCAGTACCCTCAAGGTTGACAGGTGTTCCCTGTCTAGATAAACCTGTAATGAAGTATATGTCTTCCAGTGCCACCTCCAAAATTTCACCTTGAAGGTCAAAGGCCCCAAGATCATGGTCCCAGTAGCCAATGAAAAACTCTAGCAAGCGGACATTGGCCCGCATAGGTGAAGGACAAAATAACTTTAATAGCCCACTTTTCCGCAACCATTACACAGTGGGGGAACTTTGGAGTGCCTCTCGGTCCATATCTTCACATTCTCGCTCCCTGCACTCCAACACCACATTTTAACTTGCCCATGAAACCATTATCAAACTTTAAAATTTATCAAAACAATTTGATTTTGGCCTTAACATTATTTTTCCTATGTCACGTAGTACACACGACTGTCTTTTAGATAGGTGGCGTATGACATGCAGGTTGGCTTCGGGCAGGTTGCGTGTAAAACGCGTGTATGTGACTGTGTAAGTCACCTACCCACCTATATTGCGCAACCCTTTTAAGACAGACTTAAAACATCCAAATTTGCATAAAATTGAAAATGTAAACGATTGAAAAGGAAGAGAATGAAGAGCTAGCTTACCTAGCACTTGCAGAATCGAAAATCGTCCATTGGTTTGTTCACACCGAGCAATTGAAGTCAGAGGTAAAAATTGCCTATATTGGGTAAAAATATGAAATGGTATTTTTTATTTCTATTTTTGGACTATACATAGAAATCATTTTAAATTGTGGGTTTTTAAGCTATAATTTTCAAATTATATTATAATCAAACTAATGCCATGTCATGTTTTCCTAATGCAACAGGCCCAAAGTCACTTAAAGTTGTTATTCACTCATAAAGGATAGGATTTTGGTCATTTATATGCATTTTTGCATCTATACCTAATCCGTTTTAACCCTAGGATCACTACTTTGACCACAGACTATGGTGTTTAACCATTATTAACTTGTTTATACCATTTTTCTTTCATGGATAGGGCCTTCCTTCCATGAGTACCCTAGTTTAGAACACACTGTTGTCTTTTGGTACTCATGTCACGTTTTTCGTAGATTCAGGGGAGCCTTCTTAGCTATTTTTCACGCCAAATTGAGCCTCATTTTGGTCTCTTTTTACAAGCTTTCCCCTTTATAAGGCTCCCCACCCTTATGTAGTTTCTTTAGGCCCAGGTCTAACTCCTCAAAATAGACTTGAATGCAAAGTAAATTTGTCCATTCAGGATCGTTAAGAATATGTGAATGGGCATCCACATTTGTGGTAGGTTATCACTTTCTCGGACCATGTGGAATAATATGAGAAAGGAACACTCTCTTTTCTACGGAATTGAGAAGAGTATTCTCAGGTATAGGTTTATCGCTTTTACGAACCTAAGGGACTAAATTTACGGAAAATGAGCGCCCGGTACGAGCTTAGTTTTCTCTTTTTCATGCTCTAGACCTAAACATGAAAAATATTCCAAGTGTGCTTTATGAATTTTTCATGCTCGTTAAACAATAAAGAACAAAGCATCAAGTTTACTGTTGTAATCCCCATTTCTCGTAACCAAATGGATATTTCCGAGTGATCTTGATTTCCTTCACACTCGTAAAACTCAAGCTATAAGCTGATTTTGAAGGGGCATTGGGTAGGTGGTAATTTAACCTTTTTCGGACCTCCCTGATGAAGTACGAAAAATGTGCTCCTTACTTCTTTGGAAGCTAAGAGAGTTCTTCTGTGCTATGTTTTATACTTCTACGGCCTCAGGAGAGTAAATTGGATGAAAAAGAACCCCCCTGGAGTCTTCTTCAGAGTTTTCAGACTCTCTAAACATGAAAACACCAACGAGAAAGTACTAGTTCGGGCTCATAAAATCCACGAATCAGTGACATTATCAAGCATTATTCTCTCTCCTTTTCAAGCTTGTCAAAAATGAAGAGAGACCTGAGTTGACTTTCCTAGACTCGTTAAAATTTAACAAGAAATATAAGGAAGAATTTTTCTCTTTGGGTTATAAACAGTGGCAGCATGTCATCCTTGAACATAACACTTCTGAACTTTTTGGTACTCATGTTTCAGTTTATCCTTCTAGCTCAGCTATCACTTTGAGTCTTTACTCCTCCACTTGTCCTTTACACCTGGGGAATCTGCACATGTCTCCTGCATTTCAAATAAGCCCAGTTGTCATATCTGTAAATTGAAAGCTACCTTGGGTCATCTCAGTGTCGTGCTCATTGTTCAAGGATTTATCCCTTCCTCTGATTATTATCCTGATTCCATCATTATCCTATATGAGTATTACTTGTGCCTACCTTCCCGCATCCAGTTCCTAGTCACTCTTGTGATCCGTTGGAGGATCTATTGCTTTCCTCATCACAGAGTGGTTTGATCATCAATACTTCATGAAGACAAAGACCTAGATTTTTTACAATGGTACCTTAGGATTCACTATCACTATTGTTGAACTCCTTTGATTTAGTTGTTAGTTTCACTTATTGATGAACAATATGTTGAGTCCTTTCCATGTTCGACTTCAGCACACTTATTCACATGGATAGGATTGTACTGCTTCCTTTGGATTTCGATGAAGACCTTTGGTTCACCTCTATAACCTAAGTTGCGTAAGACTATGTTATGGTTAGTTACATAGATTCCAGATTTTGAAGACACATCATTGTATATTGTGGCTTCGATCCACCTTTGTAATATACATGGTCTTATACCCGTATCATATGATGTAATCAAATATTGTAAAGGATCTGGTGTTCCAGTATATTGAACATGGCATCCTCAGATATGATTTTGTATATGACATTGATATGTTTTTGTTTCAGGTACTTCCTCTGCTTCCTTGGATTTCTAAGTTCTCCAAGATAAAGATTCAATTGTATTTCGGCCATACTTTCCCTCTGACCTCACACATTAGGGGGCATATGTTATCAGCTAAACTGGCACTTCAACATCCGAGTGTCGAAATTCATTATGTTGATGCAAAAAAGTACAATTAGGATTGAAGTGGCCAAAACACTGTAGATGTGCATGACCATTGATACATGATCTCCATACCATCCTGATATATTTTTATTTCGAGTTTTGGGTTGCGCACGCGACTATGTGCATTGCAACCCGTGTGTACATTGCATACGAGAGTTCCCTTTTAGAACCAAGCGTTTCATACGCGCCTTGCCTATATAAACACTCGCATGTACCTTAATTCGAGCTTAAAAAATATAAAACATGATTAGATGAGATTAGTTGGGCCTTAATCCATAACTATCCCAACTGTCTCAACCAGCGTAACCTTCAAAACCACTCTATTTCCCAATGTATAAATAAAGGCCTTGGGATGGGGCTAATCTATCAATTTTTTGAATAGCAAAGTTATGCTGGTGGTATACCTTCAAATTCTTGAAGCAGCACTACTCAGAGTCCTCAGTTGCAGAGGAGTCCTTTTGTCAGAAGTTGGGTTGTATTCTCACCTATTCACTGTTTGTTAATAAAGATAATTCTTCTTCCAATCTTTGTATTGTAATTTTCTCGTGTACATTGGTTAATGAATGATATTATTTATATTTTTGTTATGTGCTTCATCTAACCTTTGATATATATATGTATGAGATGTTGCTTGAAGAATTGGTTCTTTGTAGGTGAAGAGAAGGAACCCTAGAAGCTTTGGAGAGTATTGAAGCGAGAGAAGATCAAGCTTGGATCAACCATCATAAACCAGGTAAGCCAAACTCTCTTCCTATTCTCATTTCATTTTATGTAAAAGTTTATTGTCTACAAGTCTAATAGTAAGATGGTAACCACAGAACCTAGGTTACAAGGGTGTATTGTCTTGTACATCAGTGATTGCGGGTATTCCAAATACACCAGATATAAAAAAAAGGGTAAAAAAAACATGCTATGAACTTTCACAGTCCAAAGATTTAGATTTTCCAACAAGGAAGGATCCATCCTATTCATAACTAGCCTTTGTCTGATGGCTAGAGCAGTCCTCACAGACTGGGCAAAGGATCCAACAAGGAAGGATCCATCCTATTCATAACTAGCCTTTGTCTGATGGCTAGAGCAGTCCTCACAGACTGGGCAAAGGAGCAAGTAACAAATAAATGATTCACCGTTTCAAGTGTTTCTTTGCATAAACAGTAACAGTTTGGCCCTATCCATCCTCGTCTAGTTAAATTATCCCAAGTACTTATGTTGTTTCCAGCACAAAGCTAGCTGAAACATTTAATTGTAAGTGGGAGATGCCAAAGCCACAACTGCTTGTACTACCATGCATATAATTTCCTGGAGAAACTGTTAGCAATAAGATCATTAGCTTTCTGTGTTGTAGCTTCATCATTAACTTTATTATGCAGCCAGAGAATACGATCCTCCAAATTGTTGAGTCTGATTCTGCAATGAGAAAGTCCCCTAATATAATAAGTCCATTCCTCCTTCCAAACCCCTCTAAGCTAGAGGACCTCAACAGACAACCAGTAGGAAGAGAAAATAGATAGATCACCCTTATTGCGAGCCTGACTAAGAGTGTATATTCCATAGTCATTAAGATAAGCATGAATATCGTTAGAAAGAATAAAATTTGATTTCAGTCCAGCAATAGGATCGATTCCCAATATAATGCAGCCTCCATCGCCAACCCTCCATCCCACCATACAATTGATCCAAGGTAGAACATGAACAAAGCCATTCCAAATATGAAAAGTGTTATGAATAGAGTAGCAATTTTGAGGGAGCCATCTCTCCAAAGGAGCACCTTTAAGCTATTTGGTTTGAATTACCTGATTCCAAAGACCCTTACTCCTCAGTACAGTCCACAGGCTCTTGATTCTGAGAGGTATACTAAACCAAACCAGATTTTTTATATTCCATCCCCAAAGTGAGAATGGTTTGGAGAGCACATTCTAGTCCACCAAATGCAACTTGTGATGATTAGCAGTACCACCTCAAAGGAATGTAAAGATACATTACCTGATCCTGTTCAAAATCGATCTCAGGAACCTAGCCAGGGAGAACCAATCAACCAGAACCCCAGATAAGACCGATCTAATCAGAATCAGTCTACCCCCTAACCATAAGAACTTATGAGTCTAGTGTCCAATATTATTCTCAAATATTTTTAAAATCCATCTTCGGTCCTTAATAGAATACCCCAAGGATTTTAGCCTGAAACCCAAATATTTAAAGCCTTGATCGATCAGATCCATCTTGAAGGGAAGAATAATTTTATTGGAGTTGCTAACTTCATCCGTCAAATTATTCCTGAGAAAGGAGGATTTTTACATACTAATACTCATCCTAGACACCAGAAGAGGTCCAATACAACTTTATAAGCATTCCATCCCTCCAAGGTACCCTTACAAAAAAGAATCACATCATCCACAAAGAGTAAGTGGGTAAATGCAAGGGTGGGTGAAATGATAATACCAACAATTCTTCTAGTAGTTTTGCCTCCCCAATAATTCAATCGAGTCCTTCAATTACCAATAGGAAGAGGATAGGAGATACGAGACACCCCTGTCTGATGCTTCTTGAAGCACTAAAAAAACTAGAGGATGAGCCATTAACCAGTACATAAAAATTAGCAGTAGAAACACATCCCATTATCTAGTTAATTACCACCAAAGACATCCCAATCTGGAGGAGAATAAGACGCAGGAAAGTCTAATTAACACTATCAAAAGCTTTGTTGAGGTCAAGCTTAAGAACCAAGGCTTCCAATTGTTTAGTTTCTATAGTATGAATAATTTCATGAGTAATCCCAATAGGTTCCTGGATATGCCTATTTTTTAATAAGTCGAACTGTTCAATAGAAATCACCTTAGAAAGGACAGGCTTGAGTCTGTTGGAGATGATTTTAGTGATGAGTTTATAGAGGAGCTTGCAAAGGGAGATGGGACCGAAATCTATGAAGGTTTTAGGATTATCACATTTAGGAATGAGGGTCAGAAAGGTAGAGTTTAAAGATATACCAACCGTCCCTTCTCTCTGGGAGAGCTCGCATTAGAGAGAATTTGAGGTCAAAAATGGGCCTCAAAAGGACCAAAATGTACTATAAAAATCAACCAATTACATTCTAGTAGATGACATCATCCCCCA
>LPNX011222302.1:83882-124610 GCA_001517045.1 Pseudotsuga menziesii
TATAAATATATATACATATAGATATATATACATATAAATATATACATACATACATACATACATACATACATACATACATACATATGTATGTATGTATGTATGTATGTATGTATGTATGTATGAAATACACACACATATATTTATTGTCTACCCACCTATGACCACTTGGAAGTTGAAGCCATCGACATTAATGAGTAATGATATGAGGCCTCAGTGGATCGTATAATTTTGGTTTGTGTGTAGTGTGTACACTAGAGCTCAATAGAGATTTATAAAATAAATATGGATCCGACATTGGGAACATGTATCAGTAGATTTAGGCGATATGAGATTCTCGATTACCAGGGTTGATAAAACAACAAAACTAGTTTAACATGTGTTATGTAGGCACGAAAAAATACCACAGATACTACATAGATTGAGGGCATCTCTATGTAACTTACATGGAGGAACCTGATTGTTAATGTGGCCAATGATAAAGGACATCCGCATTATATTTCTCATATATTTCTCATATATTTCCCTTTTTGAGATGCTTCAACAAAATTCTCGTGATTTAGATTTTTCTTCTTCTTCTTTGTAAATAATAAATCCAATAAAACCAAACAAAGAATGGGATAAAGTTTTACTTGAAAAAGGAATTATGGTAAAAGCATCCAAGTTGATGTTGTTATGTTGTTGAAATCCACTTTTGTTAAATTTTTTCCTTTCAATGATCAATATCAATAGCTTTGAGATTCTAAGTTTTTCTCTTAAGTTTTTGTTGTTGATAAAGGTTAATGAGAGGAGGAAATTTCCCACTCATATCATTTTTATTAAGGAGGTGTTATCCATTTTTATTGAGATTCTAAGTTTTTCTCTTAAGTATTTGTTGTTGATAAAGTTTAATGAGAGGAGAAAATTTTCCACCCATATCATTTTTACTGAGGAGGTGTTATCCATTTTTTTATACAACTAACATTTATTAGTACTTCTATTTTTCAAAGTCATTTTTTATTAATTATTACAAGTTGAGTTCAAAAAAAATGTATATTGAAATCTATTTTATTACTAGACTGATTCGTTAATATAGAAAAGGATTCCCCTTGTTTTGATCATTAAGTTATTGAATCA
The DNA here is from genome assembly GCA_001517045.1 of Pseudotsuga menziesii. NCBI lineage: Eukaryota > Viridiplantae > Streptophyta > Pinopsida > Pinales > Pinaceae > Pseudotsuga > Pseudotsuga menziesii. The sequence goes on from LPNX011222302.1 coordinate 84,996, forward strand.
AATGTATTTTTATCTTAAACTCTAACAAATTACATTAAATAATTCACATTTAAACTTGACTACTTTGTTTATCACCTTATCCTTCAGTTTTATTTTCCAACTTAAACGGAATTTTCCCTTCATTATGTCCCTAACAGGGGAATATAGTTTTCACCAAGGTGGTATTATTCATGTCAGTGGAAGTAGATTTTTTGTATTTCTAAAGTCAGAACTATAGTATGTAATTTTTACATTACTTCATTAACTATTTTTCATAAATAGGTTTGGTTCGAACAAATGATCTCAGTCTTGTAAAATGTTGCCCAAGACGTGGCAGTAGGCTGAGATCATCATACATTTATTAAGATCATGACACTGCAAGGGAGCTCATTAATTCAAACTACTTTGAGAGTAGAGCAGGTTCCTAAGTAGGTCATGTTAGGGTAAGGCACGAGCAAGTCATGTCAGGTCCTACCCACAAGTCTCTATGTCTTATTAATGGTCATGATGACATTAATGGCAGCATTCATGGCACTGCAGAAGCTCATTAATGTTGCAAAGAAGGTCAATTCAGGGTAAGGGAACATGGATATCTACAAGTGTGGGATGAGCTGCTTCTCACAATGGAATCCCAACAAAAAATAGTTCTCAAGAAACGATAAAATTATGTAGCTGAGCTTGTTGTTGTCGCTACTTTGTTGGCCATTCCCCGCTTAGATTTGATATGTTTCACAGTGATTGTGGAATCAAAACACGATTCCATATAATGATATTGTTAGCAGTTTTCTAAACTATTTGACACAAGAAATGGATGCATAGGTGTGAGTTGCATCAAAGCAACTTTGTCTTTTGGAGGTATAACGGAAACTATGCCATATCCCCACCTTCGAAATGCTCACATTTATAATAATTATAACTAGCAGAACCATATAGGCTATGGATGCACAATATTGGAATGGTGGTATGTGTTATGTTTATCATTCATCTCGCTTTTGTTTTTGTTACAATATTCTAATTAATTATTGATAACTATACATGTGTGTGTTTTGATACAATCACATAAATCCAATTAGTTTTTCTTCTTTCACATTACTAAAATGTTGAAGATTTTGAGGCCTTGATTTGCATATTGAAATAAGAATTATTGTGCAAATTGAAATAGGAATCATAGGGCAAAAAATGGTAACCATAATACAACATAGTCAAAGAATTGTTGAAGTTATTGTTACAACTATGCTTGAGGTTTGTATTGAACACAATTAATAAATTATTTCGATTTAGTGAAGTATATTCCTAATTGAAAATACTCTGAAATGTATAAAATATAACGTTGACACATTATGGGTGTTCCCTCGTCTAGTGATGGACGCGCTTATTGACACACCCGGTGAATGTACTCATTGTCATGGGACCTGAAGACTAAGTGGCGGTTGTTTCATAATTTTTTTATTTAACCCCACAAAGATCCACAAGTTCCAACATATGTTCTACCTTTTTATGTTCATGACCGAGAAATTCAAGCAATAGTTGCACAGTGGCCTGAGAAGTTGCACCCAAAAGACGAACATATATGCTAGACTATATCTCATTAAGCTCTTAGCAAACTGCCTACAAATTATACTATATACATTATGTAACACCATGAAACCCTTCCTAAATATACATATCATTTCTTAACAACCTACTTTAAATTCCCCTGGTACAACGTACATGATTGGGGATGAAAACATAGGCCGTATTCTGCCCATGTTTTGTTTAAAAATGGTTCTCTTTGCCTCATACCTGGTATGTTATTTCCCTGGTTTTTTTTTTTGGTTTTGTTTTTTTATTTTTTACTAGCAAATAGATGATGGAGGTATTGTTTTAACCAAGGGATTTCAGGTATATATGTTACCTTTTACTTTTGTTTGATGGTGATTTGTATAAATTAGAGGTTACTTCTACTTTTACCTTTGAATTTTACTCCATGAATTTTGTGAGGAGATTGGCTATCCGATAAAGAGTAAATTCAATGAAATGCTTTTTTTCTCTTGGGCTTCGCAACCAACTTACAGTGGGAAATGATGGAGGAAACAAAGAAAAATTTAACCTTGCCCTACTTTTTTTATCTCCTATTTTAGATACTGAGACTACGTGTGGGGAGCCCAAGAGTTGGCCCGCAAGTGTAAACCATCATAGGCAAACTGCTATAGTGTTGGCAACTACTGCACCCACCACAAATAGAAATCATCGTCATACACGCTCTGAACTAACCCACCGTCGCCCTGGCGAAGAAAAATCTCTCCCCACCTAGTCATTCTAGGCTGACGAGGAGAGAAGGCTAGAAGTGGTACAACAAGGCTGATTGCAGGCATTCTCTTAAAAAAGAAAGCCACAAATACACTAGAATATCCAAAATTCTTCCATCGGCCTCTCTTGTAGTCAGAGAGTTGTTTTTTCATTATCGGGATTATTCCCAAGCACTAGTCAAACACAGTTCCCTATAGGCACTCTAAAACAATTCTCATATGGTTATGAGTAGCAAGATGGAGTGATGATGATCCTGCAACCCTCACTGTAGTGCTTACCAACACCTGCAGCGGGAAGTTACTAATATGTACAATAGGGATGCATGATCCCTTTTTCTTATTGTTGGGCGTGCAGTAAGTGTTTATGTAATCCTAAATACTCATGGGGCCACCACCCCTGCCAGTACCCTCAAGGTTGACAGGTGTTCCCTGTCTAGACAAACCCTTATTGAAGTATATGTTTTCCAGTGCCACCTCCAAAATTTCACCTTGAAGGTCAAAGGCCCCAATATCATGGTCCCAGTAGCCAATGAAAAACTCTAGCAAGCGGACATTGGCCCGCATAGGTGAAGTACAAAATAACTTTAATAGCCCATTTTGCCGCAACCCTTGCACAGTGGGGGCACTTTGGAGTGCCTCTCGGTCCATATCTTCATGTTCTCACTCCCTCCACTCCAACACCACGTTTTAACTTGCCCATGAAACCCTTATCAAACATTAAAATTTATCAAAACAATTTGATTTTGGCCTTAACATTTTTTTTTCCTATGTCACGTAGTACATGCAACTGTCTTTAGATAGGTCATGTATGACATGCAGGTTGCCTTCAGGCAGGTTGCATGTAAAACGTGTGTACGCGACTGTGTAAGTCACCTACCCACCTGTATTGCACAACCCTCTTAAGACAGACTTAAAACATCCAAATTTGCATAAAACTGAAAATGTAAATGATTGAAATGGAAGAGAATGAAGAGCTACCTTACCTAGCACTTGCGGAATCAAAACTCGTCCACTGGTTTGTTCACGTCGGGCGATTGAAGTCAGAGGTAAAAATTGCCTATATTAGGTAAAAATTGCCTATATTGGGTAAAAATATGAAATGGTATTTTTTTATTTCTATTTTTGGACTATACATAGAAATAGTTTCAAATGGTGGGTTGTTGGGACGCAGAAATGTCCCTTTTTCATCCACTTTATCTTCCTCTATTCCTCACATTTCATCGTCCCATTAACCTTTAATCATACCATTTCCATACATATATGTGGGTTTCACCTTATTATTTCCACTTTATTTATTTTTAGTATTATAAGTGAATTTATGATTAAATATTAGAAAATTAACATGTTTTTCACTAATATCTCAAAGTATGGATGAGCTTTGTAATGTGTAGGAGTATGTGCAGGATTAATTCAAAGAAAAGACTTCACGTATATCTCCTCCACCATTTCAAGGAGATAGTTATGCAAATAATATTCCAAGGAGAAGATCATGGAGATTTGGTTGAGAGACATGTGGAGAATTTGTGAAATATATGTGGAGGATATGAAGGGATCATATCTTGTAATAATAGGAAAGTAGTTGAGTGGTTGAGTGAATAGTGGATCTCTCATTATGAGATGGTTATTTCCTTCATGTATAAAAGAGAGTGCTCTCTCTTCATTTCAATAATCTTCAATATTAAATCCTAGATTATCTTAGAATATTTTATATCTTAGATTATCTTAGAGAATAATAGATTGTAGAAGTTAGTCTTGACTTTGTAATATGGAGAAGGGAATTTTTAGTTTTTTTTCATAATCTTGGTTTGATGCTTTCATGATTTATGATTGATTCTTGTGATGTAATTTAATATTGCTTTATTGTTGATGTGAGCTCACATGTGTTGTCGTGTTTCTCTTCATATGTTGTCTTTCTTTTATGCAATTTACTTTGAACCGTGTGTTTCATCTTCCAGCATTAGATTAGCGATTGCTTGTTTCAGTTTAAGGGAGGTTAGATTATATTAGTCTTAGTTTCACGGGGGGTTAGATTAGCTTAATTTCACTTCAGTCTTGCATATACTTTGCAGGTGCTTCGTAAGACTATGAACCTCAGATTGACAAATTAAATAGCTGGGAAATTACTACAACAGAATTAAAACGACATTAATTCGGCCCAACATTTTAGCGCCGTTGCCGGGGAAGCACGATGGATTGAAGTGTAGATTTCAATTCCTGCAAGTGTGGTAGTGTATATTTCGATTCCTGCAAGTGTGGTAGCGTAGATTTCAATTCCTGCAAGTGTGGTAGCGTAGATTTCATTTTTTTTGCAAGAGTGTTTAATTTCCGCAACTGTGATGAGTTATTTATTTATTTTAGAGTGTTTTTTTTACATAAATGGTTTGTTTTTATTTAAGATTTTCAAATTTCAGTTTTGGGTGTTGTAAGAATCCCTTTTTCAACATGGTTTAATAATGAGTATAAGTCTGGAACTACTCACTCATGCCTTAGCAAAAGCTAGATTTTCCTCTTCCCAGGAAGAGGAGGTCTTGGCAGCAATAAGAGATTTAACTACTCCTCCAGAATCAAACGAGGAATCATCATCCAAAAACTCCTGCGCATGTGAAGGAGAACAAGTATTTGAACAGGAGATCGATGAAGATGAACACGAGATTGATGGAGACAAAGAGGAGTTACAACATGATCCAAGGAGTGAAAACTATGCCTATGAGAGCCCTATCGAACGATGGTTTCAAGTGAGTATGAGGTTAGAAAAATTTAGTTTTTATTTTTATTTAGTTAGATCACAACCAAAACAATTAAATTCGTTCATCTTGGTATATTTCCATTGTTCATTCACAAAATTGAAAGATAATATATTCCTATCACTGTTGCATGTATGGCTACACTCGCTATTTGATTACACGTAACAGTTTTCTAGTTCCCAATTAGCATAGAGTAGGTAGGATTTTATTTTCAGTTTTTACTTTCACTTAGAATAAGTATGCTCTCCTCCGTGCTTTGTGCGATCACGAGGATCAGAAAGTAGGATGTTTTCTAAATTTTTTAAGAATGAATAATTAATGTTTTGCAACATGCTTAATTGATTTCATCTTTATTTGGAAATTCATTATCTCGATTTGTTAAAAGATTTTTCAATTTGTAAAATAAAACTAGTCTGCCATTTCATTTTTAAGCTGAACAAATGCTGAAATTATAATGCTAAAAAGCAGCTGCAACTCCAAGCTGAAACAACGCAAATCTATTGCATTTTTTTTGGCATTTTGGCTTGTTAAAATTCGCTAAAACACAGTTGGCACAATCCTATTTTTAGGGACCATAAGGGCTTAGTTTTAAAACTTGTTTCTATCCAAATTATTCCTTTAAGTCTAGTTTCCAATCCAATTTGAATTCTTCAATTTGGTTCTCAAATGAAAAAGATATGGTCAAAATACTGATTGGGAGTGGAGTAGGTAACTCAAGAACATAGTTGGGACAGTCACGTTTTGGGAGACCTAATGGATGAATTTTAAAAATATGTTTCTACTGAATACTCTCCTATAAATCTAGTTTACAACACAATTTGAATCATTCAATTTCGATATCGTACGAAGGAGATATGCCCAAAATACTGACTACCTATCCTAAATCTGCACTCTAAAAAAATTTGCTTTCTCAGCTGTTCATTGGAATATTTGACCCATCAATTCTTCTTGTATTCAAAACCTTTTTCTATTGGAGATACCTAGATAAATATATTTTCATCTCCAATTGGAATCACATCAACCATATTTTAACGAAAAATTTGTACTCAAAATAGTGACTGTTGGTCTTGGGTGAAACTCACAAACAACATTAGGATGTAGGTTGTTATTCAGATTATATGACATACCATAACACATAATTTTTAAAACCTTTTTCTACTGGAACTATCCATATGAATCCACTTTATTTTGGATTTGGAATCACTCAAATCGGGCATGAAACAAAGAGGTTATTACCAAAACACTGTCAGGTAGTCTATGCCGGCCTAACATGCATCCCAGATAAGAACACCTTGACTCGCGTCTCTATTTGCGGGCATATGGAAACAAATTTTGAAAATCCAAGACATGGGTTTTGTGCGTAACATACTCCTTTACCTGAATGATGAGGAAATAGCCAAACAAAGCCATTATTTGTGATATACAGCTGGTTCTTTGGGAGGATATTTTCCATATTTATTGTTGTGGCCGGTTCCAAGCAGCTGAAACAATAAATTCCATTGTTTTGACAATAAAGGCTGAACATAGTTTTGTGAAGGCTGAACATAGTCTGAAAAGGCTGAACATAGTTTTGTGAAGGCTGAAAATAGTTATGTGAAGGCTGAACATAGTTCTGTGAATGCTGAACAAAGGATGAACAAGGGCTGAACAAAGCTCAGAAAAAGGGCTGAACAAAGAAAAGGCTGAACATAGTTTTGTGAAGGTTGAACATAGTTCTGAAAAGGCTGAACATAGTTTTGTGAAGGCTGAAAATAGTTATGTGAAGGATGAACATAGTTTTGTGAAGGATGAACAAATGCTGAACAAGGCTCAGAAAAAGGGCTGAACAAAGAAAAGGCTGAACATCGTTTTGTGAAGGTTGAAAATAGTTTTGTGAAGGCTGAACATAGTTCTGTGAAGGATGAACAAAGAATAGAAAAAGGCTGAACAAAGCCCCTAAGCATCAATTGGAAATATTATAATCGTAAAGGCAATTCGACCGGTCTTAACACCACAAAAATGAGGAAGGATCAAAGCAAGGAATTGGACTATCACCTGCAAAGGACAAAATAACAGTAGGAGTTTCCATGGAGTTTTAATCTGCCAAAATATGTTTGGAGATGGAAGCATAGCACATTTTCGACCATCGTAAGTTTTACATCATGCGATTTATACAGTCGATAAGATTGAATTATGGTGAGAAGGATAGCACAACAAAATAGATGGTTGATCAATGTGATCTATGGATATACCCTGGTGATAGGTTTGTGAGCCAATTAAACTTAATCGATCCAAATTTATAACTCTTCCGACTCTACCAAGACTGCGCAATACAGCTGAGCATCAAATAAAAGGGTATATTTTGATGAGGCTCAGCCTCTTTATGCGATTGATGAATATGCATCTTGAGTTTATACCATAATGACAGCATATTCTTGTTTCATCCAATAAATTATCCTTGCTAGTTTAATATATATTTTCCAGATCATGACGCAATTGGTCTCTGTGCAATTGGTTTCTTAATGATTATGTCGCTAAAGAAATTATGATCGCAGAAGCAAGTAGACCAGTCTTAAGACCACAAAAAGGAAGAAAGTGATCCCCGAGAGTTTCTTGAATGACAACACACAAAGATAAAGGTAAAAACACACTTTATTTATGAATTTCAATTTGCTCGCTTTCGTACTAATTCCTGCATTTTACAATAATCTCACAAGTTTAATTTCAGGTTTAGTACTAACATTTTTCAGATCGTCAATTTTGCTGTTGAAATGATTTGTCATGAATCACGTAATTTTAAAAAAGCATGCCTCATTGACATTGTTTGCAGGATATTTGATTTTTAAATCCATAAAAATGCATAATGAACTAATTTGCTCACAATGCAGAAAGTTTCTTCGCTGTTGTAGCTGTTGTTGCATCCAGGTGTTGCAGCCGTTGTTGCAGCTGGTTGTTGCAACTGGCTGTTGTAGCCGGGTGTTGCATCCGCTATCGTCGCTGGACGTTGTAGCTCGTCGCAGTTGGCTGTTACAGCGATTAATTTTTTTTTAATTTTAAACGTTTTTAATGTTGAATGCCCATGAATGCAGATCTAATAAATTTAGTTTTGAAGTATTTTTGTCATTTTTATTTTGCGTGTTGTTAAAAAAAAAAATTTGAAAAATTGCAAATGGACCTAAACACTTCCTGAAAACATCTTGGGAATAATGATTTTTATTTCTTTCACACTAAAATTGTTGTCTCAGTCACTTCAAGCAGTGATCAATGACAAACCACGAGCGGAACGTAAATAGGTATAACCCATTTTATTTCTTCCTGACATTTTCTTTGCAGTTTATGTACTTCTTTCCGCATGATATGTTTTCTTTTATGAACTTCTCATAAGTTTCATGCTAGGTTGCATGAGGACATGCAACCAGATCAGTTGGGGAGGGGAAACTATACATATTCACTAATAATTTTTCATGCAGGATTTGGTACTAAAGTGTTTTTTTTCAGGTTTCAGAGATAGTCGCATTTTGCTATTGAAGTGATTTTTCAAAGAAACACAAAATTTTTGAGAAACATGCTTTGATAGACATCCTGAAGGAGTTGTTACTCATGACGTTTGCTGATAAACATCATAACGTTGGTTGTTACATAGAAACCATCCATAAACTCATTTGCATCATGATAGTTTATCCATATTTCTCCTTCAAAGCACTTTCACCATCCATGTCTTGAAGTCCACTTTCCATCGCTTTATCTGTCATGAATTCACACATGCCTATCTTTCTGAGTTGCATACATCCCTTTATTTTTTTCAGTTCATTTTTCCATTCCAGTTTTCCTTATGAATAAAACCAGCTCCCTTTCCATGACTACATAGCCTTGCCATATCCATTGTTTGACTCTGAGATCTTTTCACTGATAGTTCTACCAATCTTTTTATACCAACTCGCATTGACTGGTGTGGGATTCCTTAAGGCCCACCTTTCAACAAGTCTTTTCCCATCGACCTCAACACCTTATCTGGAATATAGACTAGATTTCATTATTGAGTACCTGGAGGCTTGCATGCCTTAATGGCAAGTTCTCTCGCTGACAATCATGGGATTTCATCAATGTCCCTTGATCATCAGATCTTGCAAGCGGCTCGACATCAGCACATCTATTTGCACTTCGCAAGATGTACTTGGGTACCTTGGCACTCATTGACATCACTGGTGAGTTGCCTCGCATTGGTTAACATCATTCATCAATGGCCGGTAATCCAATGATTTCTCTTCATGCTCAACCTCGACACATTTATTCGCATGACTAGAATTGTACCATCGGGTTTTTTAGCGAGTGAAGACTATACATTATTTCTCATGACTCCATCAATAGTTGCAGAAACATGAATTTAGATCTATGAGTATACCACAGTTCCACTTTCTGCCTTCCACATTTTCCATTATTTATCAGCAGCAGTTCATATTCCTCCACTTCAAATTACAGCAGTTCCAGCAGCTACAGCTGCAGCAACATTTACAGTTACATATTCTCCATGATTCAGCAGCAGCAGTTCTGATTCCTTTATTGCCCATGATCTAGCAGTTACAGCCGCTGTAGCAGTGACACATTCCACGATCCAGCGATATCAGCTACATTCCTATTGCATCGTTCATCTACTTTTTGGGTAAGTGGGGGTATGTTGTTTTCTAAACTTTAATCAGGCAATTCCTTACATGCTAGCAATGAATAATTTGGAAAATTCCCTCACCATGCTCCATTTCTTTCATAGCCCATGCTAGGTTTCATGACGACATGCAACCACATCAGTTGGGGAGGGGGAACTATATTCAATACATATTCACTACTATCATTCCGTTCTTTTCTCCACCATCACCCATTTTTCATCTCATTTACCATTCACGAGCATTTCTTTTCCAACAAATTCTCTATTGCACTTTGCTTCATACACATTGATATACATATTGGCATGATTCATAAAGATAAAGAAAATACTTTCTTATGCACGATGATGCTTTCTATGCACATTGATAGCTTATCATTTTCAGTGAGTGTATGGTTAAATTGTTATGCAGCTAGAAAACAAATGACGAGATGAATGTTGTTAACACAAGAACCAACATTCTTTACATTCATGGTTGTCACACAAGAACCAACCATAAGGAAAATGTCAGTTGTTACTCATGCATTTCACATCATGAATTGAATGTTGTTAACACAAGAACCAACATTCTTTATATTCATGGTTATCACACAAGAACCAACCACAAGGAAAATGTCAGCTGTTACTCATGCATTTCACATAATGAAATGAATGTTGTTAACACAAGAACCAACATTCTTTATATTCATGGTTGTCACACAAGAATCAACCATAAGGAATTCCAGTTGTTACTCATGTATTTCACACCCCGGAAATATTCATTGTTAAAAATAAATCATCAATCAAAGCCAAAGTTTAGATGCTAAAAGTTCTTGAGAAGAGCCATACACGGTTGCATGAGGACATGCAACAAGTTCAGTTGGGGAGTATGTTGGGACGCAGAAATGTCCCTTTTTCATCCACTTTATCTTCCTCTATTCCTCACATTTCATCGTCCCATTAACCTTTTATCATACCATTTCCATACATATATGTGGGTTTCACCTTATTATTTCCACTTTATTTATTTTTAGTATTATAAGTGAATTTATGATTAAATATTAGAAAATTAACATGTTTCTCACCAATATCTCATAGTATGGATGAGCTTTGTAATGTGTAGGAATATGTGAAGGATTAATTCAAAGAAAACACTTCACGTATATCTCCTCCACCATTTCAAGGACATAGTTATGCAAAGAATATTCCAAGGAGAAGATCACGGAGATTTGGATGAGAGACATGTGGAGAATTTGTGAAAGATATGTGGAGGATATGAAGGGATCATATCTTGTAATAATAGGAAAGTAGTTGAATGGTTGAGTGAATAGTGGATCTCTCATTATGAGATGGTTATTTCCCTCATGTATAAAAGAGAGTGCTCTCTCTTCATTTCAATAATCTTAAATATTAAATCCTATATTATCTTAGAATATTTTAGATCTTAGATTATCTTAGAGAATAGTAGATTGTAGAAGTTAGTCTTGACTTTGTAATATGGAGAAGGGAATTTTTAGTTTTTTTTAATAATCTTGGTTTGATGCTTTCATGATTTATGATTGATTCTTGTGATGTAATTTAAGATTGCTTTATTGTTGATGTGAGCTCACATGTGTTGTCTTGTTGCTCTTCATATGTTGTCTTTCTTTTATGCAATTTACTTTCAGCCGTGTGTTTCATCTTCCAGCATTAGATTAGCGATTGCTTGTTTCAGTTTAAGGGAGGTTAGATTAGATTAGTCTTAGTTTCACGGGGGCTTAGATTAGCTTAATTTCACTTCAATCTTGCATATACTTTGCAGGTGCTTCGTAAGACTACGAACCTCAGATTGACAAATTAAATGGCTGGGCAATTACTACAACAGAATTAAAACGACATTAATTCGACCCAACATGGGTTTTTAACCTATACTTTTCAAATTATATTATAATCAAACTAATGCCATGTCATGTTTTCCTAATGCAATAGGTCCAAAGTCACTTAAAGTTGTTATTCACTCATATAGGATAGGATTTTGGTCATTTATATGCATTTTTGCATCTATACCTAATCTATTTTAACCCCAGGATCACTACTTTGACCACAGACTATGGTGTTTAACCATTATTAACTTGTTTATACCATTGTTCTTTCATGGATAGGGCCTTCCTTCCATGAGTACCCTAGTTTAGAACACATTGTTGTCTTTTGGTACTCATGTCGTGTTTTTCATAGGTTCAGGGGAGCCTTCTTAGCTATTTTTCAAGCCAAATTGAGCCTCATTTTGGTCTCTTTTTATAAGCTATCCCCTTTATAAGGCTCCCCACCCTTATGGAGTTTCTCTAGACCCAGGTCTAACTCCTCAAAATAGACTTGAATGCCAAGTAAACTTGTCCATTCAGGCTCGTTAAGAATATGTGAATGGGAATCCACATTGGTGGTAGGTTGTCACTTTCTCGGACCATGTGGAATAATACGAGAAAGGAACACTCTCTTTTCTACAAAATTGAGAAGAGTATTCTCAGGTATAGGTTTTTGCTTTTATGGACCTAAGGGACTAAATTTATGGAAAATGAGCGCCCGGTATGAGCTTAGTTTTCTCTTTTTCATGCTCTGGACCTAAACATGAAAAATATTCCAAGTGTACTTTATGCCTTTTTCATGCTCGTTAAACAATAAAGAACAAAGCATCAAGTTTACTATTGTAATCGCCATTTCTCGTAACCAAATGGATATTTCCGAGTGATCTTGCTTTCCTTCACACTCGTAAAACTCAAGCTATAAGTTGACTTTGAAGGGGTGTTGGGTATGTGGTAATTTAACCTTTTTCGGACCTCCCTGACTAGGTACGAAAAAGGTGCTCCTTACTTCTTCGGAAGCTAAGAGAGTTATTATGTGCTATGTTTTATACTTTTACGGCCTCAAGAGATTAAATTGGATGAAAAAGAACCCCCCTGGAGTCTTCTTCAGATTTTTCAGACTCTCTAAACATGAAAACACCAACGAGCATGTACTAGTTCGGGCTCATAAAATCCACGAATTGGTGACATTATCAAGCATTATTCTCTCTCCTTTTCAAGATTGTCAAAAATGAAGAGAGACCTGAGTTGAATTTCCTGGACTCGTTAAAATTTAACAGGAAATATAAGGATGAATATTTCTCTTTGGGTTATAAACAGTGGCAGCATGTCATCCTTGAACATAGCACTTCTGAACTTTTCGATACTCATGTTTCAGTTTATCCTTCTAGCTCAGCTATCACTTCGAGTCTTTACTCCTCCACTTGTCCTTTATACATGGGGAATCTGCACATGTATCCTGCATTTCAAATAACTCTAGTTGTCATATCTATAAGTTGAAATCTACCTTGGGTCATCTCTGTGTCGTGCTCACTGTTCAAGGATTTATCCCTTCCTCTAATTATTATCTTGGTTCCATCATTATCCTATCTAAGTATTACTTGTGCCTACATTATTGCATCCAGTTCCTAGTCACTCTTGTGATCCGTTGGAGGATCTATTGCCTTTCTCATCACAGAGTGGTTTGATTATCAGTACTTCATGAATACAAAGACCTAGATTTTTGACGATGGTACCTTAGGATTCACTATCACTATTGTTGAACTCCTTTGCTTTAGTTTTTAGTTTCACTTATTGATTAACAATATGTTGAGTCCTTTCCATGTTTGACTTCAGCACACTTATTCACATGGATAGGATTGTACTGCTTCCTTTGGATTCCGATGAAGACCTTTGGTTCACCTCTATAACCTAAGTTGCGCAAGACTATGTTATGATTAGTTACATAGATTCCAGATTTTGAAGATACATCATTGTATATTATGGCTTCAATCCACCTTTGTAATATACGTGGTCTTGTACCCGTATCATATGATGTAATCAAATATTGTAAAGGAGCTGGTGCTCCAGTATATTGAACATGGAATCCTCAGATATGATTTTGTATATGACATTGATATGTTTTTGTTTCAGGTACTTCCTCTGCTTCCTTGGATTTCTTAGTTCTCCAAGATAAATATTCAACTGTATTTCGGCCATAGCTTCCCTCTAACCTCACACATTAGGGGGCATCTATTATCAGCCAAACTAGCACTTCAACGTCCGAGTGCTGACATTCATTATGTTGGTGCACAAAAGGACAATTAGGATTGAAGTGGACAAAACACTATAGATGTGCATGACCATTGATACATGATCTCCATACCAGCCTGATATATTTTTATTCCGAGTTTTGGGTTGCACACGTGACTATGTGCATTGCAACTCACGTGTCACACGCGACTATGTGCATTGCAACCCGCATGTACATTGCATACATGAGTTCCTTTTGAGAAACAAGCGTTTCATACGCGCCTTACCTATATAAACACTCGCGTGTAGCTTAATTCGACCTTAAAAAATATAAAACATGATTAGATGAAATTAGTTGGGACTTAATCCATAACTATCCCAACTGTTTCAACCATCCTAACCTTCGAAACCACTCTATTTTCCAATGTATAAATAGAGGCCTTGGGATGGGGATAATCAATCAATTTTCTGAAGAGCAAAGTTATGTTGGTGGTATATTTTTAGATTCTTGGAGCATCACTACTCAGAGTCCTTAGTTGCAGAGGAGTTCTTGTGTCAGAAGTTGGGTTGTATTCTCACCTATTCACTGTTTGTTAATAAAGAGAATTCTTCTTCCAATCTTTGTATTGTAATTTTCTCATGTATATTGGTTAATGAATGATATTATTTATATTGTTGTTATGTGCTTCATTTAACCTTTGATATATATATGTATGAGATATTGCTTGAAAAAATGGCTCTTTGTAGGTGAAGAGAAGCAGCCCTAGAAGCTTTGGAGAATATTGAAGCGAGAGAAGATCAAGCTTGGATCAACCGTCATAAACCATGTAAGCCAAACTCTCTTCCTATTCTCATTTCATTTTATGTAAAATTTGATTGTCTGCAAGTCGAATAGTAAGTTGGTAACCCCAGACCCTAGGTTACAAGGGTGTATTGTCCTGTACATCAGTGATTGCGGGTATTCCAAATACACCAGATATAAAAAAAAGGGTAAAAAAAACATGCTATGAACTTTCACAGTCCAAAGATTTAGATTTTCCAACAAGGAAGGATCCATCCTATTCATAACTAGCCTTTGTCTGATGGCTAGATCAGTCATCACAGACTGAGCAAAGGAGCAAGTAACAAATAAATGATTCACCGTTTCAAGTGTTTCTTTGCATAAACCGTAACACTTTGGCCCTGTCCATCCTCGTCTAGTTAAATTATCCCAAGTACTTATGTTGTTTCCAGCACAAATCTAGCTAAAACATTTAATTGTAAGTGGGAGATGCCAAAGCCACAACTGCTTGTACTACCATGCATATAATTTCCTGGAGAAACTGTTAGCAATAAGATCATTAGCTAACTGTGTTGTAGCTTCACCATTAACTTTATTATGCAGCCAGAGAATATGATCCTCCAAATTATTGAGTCTAATTCTGCCATGAGAAAGTCCCCTAATATAATAAGTCCATTCCTCCTTCCAAACCCCTCTAAGCTCGAGGACCTCAGTAGACAACCTGTAGGAAGAGAAAATAGAAAGATCACCCTTATTGCAAGCCTGACTAAGAGTGTATATTCCATAGTCTTTAAGATAAGCATAGAGATCGTTAGAAAGAATAACATTTGATTTTAGTCCACCAATAGGATCGATGCCCAATATAATGCAGCCTCCATCATCAACCCTCCATCCCACCATACAATTGATCCAAGGTAGAACACGAACAAAGCCATTCCAAATATGAAAAGTGTTATGAATAGAGTAGCAATTTTGAGGGAGCCATCTCTCCAAAGGAGCACCTTTAAGTCATTTGTTTTGAATTACCTAATTCCAAAGACCCTTACTCCTCAGTACAGTCCACAGGCTCTTGATTCTGAGAGATATACTAAACCAAACCAGATTGTTTATATTCCATCGCCAAAGTGAGAATGGTTTGGAGAGCACATTCTAGTCCACCAAATGCAACTTGTGATGATTAGCAGTACCACCCTAAAGGAATGTAAAGATACATTACCTGAGCCTGCTCAAAATCGATCTCGGGAACCTATCCAGGGAGAACCAATCAATCGGAACCCCAGATAAGACTGATCTAATCAAAATCAGTCTACCCCCTAAACATAAGAACTTATGAGTCTAGTGTCCAAGATTATTCTCAAATATTTTTAAAATCCATCTCCGGTCCTTAATAGAATACCCCAAGGCTTTTATCTTGAAACCCAAATATTTAAAGCCTCGATTGATCAGATCCATCTTGAAGGAAAGAATAGTGTAAATGGAGTTGCTAACTTCATTCGTCAAATTATTCCTGAGAAAGGAGGATTTTTCCATACTAATACTCATCTTAGACACTGAGCATAAGAGGTCCAATACATTTTTATAAGCATTCCATCCCTCCAAGGTACCCTTACCAAAAAGAATCACATCATCCACAAAGAGTAAGTGGGTAAATGCAAGGGTGGGTGAAATGTTAATACCAACAATTCTTCTAGCAGTTTTTCCTCCCCAATAATTCGACGGAGTCCTTCAATTACCAATAGGAAGAGGATAGGAGATACGAGAGTCCCAGGGATAATTTTAGGGGCGAATTTTAGCCCACTGGGCTATCTTTACATGTTTTTCTCCCAAAAAACATTCACCATTTTGCATTTTTTGAAGCCTGGTATCGCCCAATTTTGATGGGGTAAATTTTTTTTTTCACCCTAAAAATCACCAAATTATTATATAAACGATATAAAATCCTTGGAAATTAAAATATTTTTTGAAAAATATCGCCAATCATTTGATAGTTGGCGTTTTAAGAATTGGTAATATTCGCCAACATTTATTCACTTTAAAATAAGTATGGTTCCTTAAAATCATCCCTATACGAGACACCCCTGTCTGATGCCTCTTGAAGCACTAAAAAAACTAGAGGGTGAGCCATTAACCAGTACAGAAAAAACTAGCAGTAGAAACACATCCCATTATCCAGTTAATTACCACCAAATACATCCCAATCTGGACGAGAATAAGACTCAGGAAAGTCCAATTAACATGATCAAAATCTTTGTTGAGGTCAAGCTTAAGAACCGAGGCTTCCAATTTTTTAGTTTTTATAGTATGAATAATTTCCTGAGTAATCCCAATAGGTTCTTGGATCTGCCTGTTTTTCAAGAAGCCGAACTGCTTAATAGAAATGGCCTTAGAAAGGACAGGCTTGAGTTTGTTGGAGATGATTTTAGTGATGAGTTTATAGATGATCTTGCAAAGGGAGATGGAATGGAAATCTGTGAAGGTTTTAGGATTATCACATTTAGGAATGAGGGTCAGAAAGGTAGATTTTAAAGATATACCAACCGTCCCTTCTCTCCGGGAGAGCTCGGTGACCTTTAGAAGGTCTAGCTTTACCAAATCAAAAAAGAAAATAAATAATTCCACTGACCATCCATCAGATCCTGGACTCCTATCTTTCTTGAAACTTTTAAGAGAAGATTTTGATTCCTTCAACGAAACCTCAGCAACCATACACTCCAAGTCATCAGAAGAAAGACAAATAGGGAAGTGCTTGATTACTTGTAACTGATCTGAGATGAGTGTTTTTACCATTGTCCATAAAAAAAGAGGAGAAATAATCTTCCCCCAAAATATTAAGTTGATCCAGACTGCAAATAAGGTTACCAATACAATCTAAAAGTTCACAAATTGTATTATGGTTCCGCCTTACAGAGGCAAAACTATGGAAATTTTTTGTATTAGCATCACCCTGATTAATCCAAAGGGCTTGGATCTTGAGTCTCCAAGCAAGAACCTCATGAGCCAATAATTTTTCTCTCTGAAGTTTAATGGAATCCAATTTTTGATTTTCAGTTTCCATGAATATACTGGAGGGAAACAAAGTGAAGAAGCATTGTGACTCTAAGTCCAGATCCATAAGTTCCTTTCGTTGCTTTTCCTTTTGGCTCTCTTCCCACACCTTAACAACACCTTCAAGAATTTTTAATTTTTGAACCAGGCTAGTCATTACATCATTTTCAAACTGTGATACCTCTGAGGACCAAGAAGAATGAACTAGCTGTGAAAGTAGTCCACCTATATCCATGCCCGGTTAAACTTGAAGGGGTAGTTCCTCTTGAAAGCAACATCATCCCATTCCAGACACACTAGAAAGTGATATGAGATCACCGATTGGTGTACCCAAGATCGATAACGAGAGAAGAGAGGCATCAAAGAATATGAGACAAGAAATCTGTCAAGTATCTTACTTATGACCCTATCCCTGGATCTTCCATTTCTCCAAGTAGGACCAATACATGTCGGAGCTAAGTTAACCATTTAGTGCAGACCAACAACTGAACAAAATAATAGTAGAATGGATCAATGTGGGCATACTGGCCCCAAATATCTGCATCCGAGAGGGTAAAGTTAAGATCTCCAACAATAATCAAGTTTGAGAGATTGAAAATACCCTCACTCACAGTAGCATCCCAAAAAAGAGTCCTATTGTGATATGGATCATAGCAGTTGAGACAAGAAAGTTCCAAAGGTTGATTCCACAAAACAACCTTAACCAAAATACCAAATTGAGAGACAAAATATTTACAACGTGAAACAACCAGGTCCTAAGACATGAGGAGACCCCTCGAGAGGCCCAAAGAGTCGGTAGCAAAAAATTCCCAACTAGGTCAGATCTTAGCAAAAGAGAGGAGGGATTGAGTGTAGTCACACATGGTTTCCTAAAAAAAAACCATATCAGATTTGGTAAGATAGAGTAAAGAGTCGAGGGATTTGATCTTGGTAAGTCCTCTGAACCCACAAAAAATTAAGGGAGAGAAGTTTCATTAAGAACCCAAGCTTGGGTAAGACTATGCTCTAAGAGCCACGAAAGAGGGAAGTTAACCGGGAGAATGGAAAGATGTAGCCACCTCTTTTATTCTGGTAGGAATAACAGGCGTAGTAAGGTCCCGAGAGTTCCCTAGACAAGTAGCAGGCTTAACTTTTCAGGACCTCCTAATGGTAACATTATCATGTTGTTGAGGCTTGGAAATTCGTAGGCGACAATAGCAAGGGATTCTCCCCAGTCAACGTTCCCAACTAGCCCGTGACTGTTTGTTATGGGGAATCCGTCCGGTTCGCGGTCCGGCTACCGTAGGTCAAGTAACAAAACTAAAGGTTTTACTGGTTGCGGCCCGGTCCACCGTGTATATTTTTGTATTTTTACTTTAAGTATGATGTGCAAGTGCCTATCTAACATGCAGATTGGTAAAGAATACGAGGAGTGGTCACAATGTGATGCGTAGGTTCTTACCTCTTGTCTTAGACTCTCTCGCATCTAAATCACACACAAATGAAAACAAGATTAACTAAGCTGTCCCTAGGGAGCAAGATTATCAATTAATGAGTAATGTATTACTGCTCATATGTTAAGATAAATCACAGATAGCTGTTCTTAGAATCGAAACACATAAACATGAATAAAGATATGTACAACAAGATAGCTCGTCGTCTGTTAAAACATTCATTACTCATGGTGTAAATTATCACAAAATAAACCAGAGAACATTCATATAAGAACATAGGTTCAAAAAGTTAGAACGATCTCACAGTTAATGAAACACAGCTGATAACGAAGTAGTTCCCCTTCAACATTGTTCATTTCATCACATTTGAACATTCCACATAGCACTTTCTCCAATAGGCAAAATTGTAATTTTATTATTGCAAAACAAAATAGTTCCTCTTACAACAAGTAGTTCACAAGTCTCACTGGGAAAAAGCCCCTCCTCCCTATTTCTTTTCTATATTTATACAAGAACCAGCTCAACCTTTCAGTTTCCCCACAACCGTTTTAATTTCCAGTCTTGTCATGTTGCGAATGCTCATAATTCAACATTACGTTTCAAATAAAGACTTTTATATATAAAAAAATGGGTATAGCTAGGTAATCGATGAACCGCCCAAGCCTGGGCCTTTGCTTTGTAATGATTATGCTTTAGCATTCCTTGGTCCCTCTTCAGACCCTTATTATTTCTCTTTCCTCGAGCAACCACTCTACTGCCTTATGCTTTAACATGCTTTGTCCTCCAGCTGCATCTTCTTCGCCGCAATAATCTTCAAAGGGATCTGGGAAAATATCCTATGTAGGTCTGCGATCAAACGAAAACTTGTCATTTATCCCGACCATCTTTAATAAACATAAACCCTAATACCAATAAAATGAGTACTGAAGGAAAAAAAATGGAACCGGGTTTTCATGTGAAAAATTCGACTTGATAAAACAAGGCACACCGATCACTTACAAAACCAGTTACGAGCTCATAACAATCGGCAGGAAAACAATTAAGAAATGGGTGAATAAAAACTCCCATCGATGAATCGGAACACTTAACATCGGTCGGTTAGTGAGCTATGAAGCCGCAACGACGGGAGACCTACAATCTAAGGGTTTCAGAACACAAACCAAAAATTGGTGCGATTAACATCAGGGTCAGATCTTCTGAAGCATCGGATAGTTAGTGCACTACATAGCCGCAACGACGGGAGTTAAACGGTCAAGAAAATCCGCAGACTAGTCAACATCGGAGAAACATAGAATAGGACATTGGCGAGAGGACAAGCAGTTCGACGGGAAGTTAGTATACTCTGGGGCCGCAACGATGGACCTCAATCAGCCTTCGACCTCCAATCAAAATCAAAACACCTTCTGAAAAATAGCAAAGCAAGGTTCTTTTCAACAATAAAACACGACTCAACAAAAGGCTTGAATTATCGGTGCCATGTCTGACTGACCTCTGAAGAAACGACAATTGAAAATCCAATTTTAAACCTCAGGCAAACCTTGGCAACGATAAAACAACATAAAACCTGCTAAAACCTATAGTCCACCACAATCGCAGACCCAAACGAAATCCCGCAAAGCAAGAAAACTGGCCTCAACAATCCAAACGTGTAGCAGAGTGGGAACAAAGGGCCTTCGACCAAATCAACAAGGAGGGTCCAAAATTTTAGAAATTTGGGAAAAGTTGGAGCTGCAACAATTGGCGGCTCACTGGTGAACCCAGATATTTGAATAAAATCCTCCTTAAGCAACAGACTGTTTGGTAGTAAAATCGACATGCTGAATTCTTCTAGATGTCTGGATTCCCAAAAAGTCAAAAATATGTACTTGTAATCATTTATGATAGTCCAATTTTAGGGAATGAAACCCAAAATCTCAAAGTCAGGATAACTCTTTTGAGGCTAAGTAGGTGGATTTCATTTTACCTCCGTCTTTGAGTAGCTCCCAGCTTAGACACCACATGATTGTAACACATGGTAAACGAACTATTCGTTTGTTCCCCATTCCCATGCCACTTGGCACTTTTCGTTTGTGGACCTTTTGTCCTTTTGAGTCCTCCTCATGCCTTTCTTTTTGAATTTTATTCAGGCTCTTCTATCCATAGTGTCCTTTTGTGTGAGAGATGGATTTAATTTTCAGCTCATGGACGGAGAAGAACTTTTGGCAATCTGTACTCATATAATCCAGTACTTTGTTTCAATAAATATTTCTTTCTCAGGAGTTTTGACTCTTATTAGCCTTTTAGCTTTCAATTCCTGGCATGGGATCATTTAGATATAATATACTATTTGCCTTGCTCACCTTTCCATGGGTCTTTTGCTGTCACCCCCTAGGACGTTTTAGATGTGAAATGGATGGAGCCTCAAAATAGTATTCCAGACCTTTTGATTCTGAGTTATTTCAGGGATTACGTCGGACTTCAATGTGTTCATAGACATTTAGGAAAACTACCTACTAGAAGAAATTCCATCAGATTCAAACAATAAGATACAGTCTAATGCCCAAAGAATCTCAGTTTATCAAGGGATCTAATGCTCTCCATGCAACCAAAAGTTTGCTTCTTTCATTGAAATTAGAAGAAAACTAAACTAAACAAAAAGTAAAGGAAACAAATCAAAGTAGCAACACAAAACAATTTATTTATGTACAAAACAAAATAAAATAAAACAAAAATCAAGAAAAATAAGGTTTAAGAACTAAACCATTTACTGGTAAGTTCTCCTCCCATCCCTGTAAATCCTGCAATTTATAGGTTGAGGGGCCAAGTTTTGCTGCAATCTGGAAAGGGCCTACCCATAACTGTTGAAACTTCGTGTGTTTTCCCTTCTCATCATGAGGGTGATCCCACTTTAGAACCAAATCTCCTACTTGAAATTCTTTTGTTCCAGCCTTGTGCTTATCAAACCACCTCTTCACTGCCTCCTATTGTTGTTTAAAATGCTCTCTGGCCTTGGATCTATATTCCTCCGCCTTCAAAAGATTATGGATTCTTATCTGTAAGACTTCATTATCTGACCCTCTTGACTCCTGAGCTATTATGGAAGAAGGTAGCATGATATTGGGGGGCAGAATGACTTCTTTTCCATAAACAAGGGTATACGGGGACACACCTAACGAAGTCTTGGGGGTGACCCTATCAGCCCAGAGAGCATTTGGAAATGTTGAATGCGAACTTCTCTGATTTTCTATCACAGTCTTTTTTAAGATTCTAATCAAATTCTTGTTTGTAGATTCTGACAAACCATTTCCTTGTGGATAATAATGTGCAGAATAATGCAACTTAATTCCTTTTTCATGAGCAAATGCAGTTAATCTAATAGAGGAAAAATAAGTAGCATTATTGAAAACTAGAGAAATTGGAACTCCAAACCTGGTCATAATATGATCTTGTAAGAAATCCATGACTGCATCTTCATTCACTTTACGCAACGGAATGGCTTCAACCCAACGAGTGAAGTAATCGGTTGCCGTCATAATATACTTGTGTTGCAAGGAAGAATTTGGCTTTATCTCTCCAATGATATCGATTCCCCACTGCTCAAAAGGTTTTGTTATCATCACAGGATTTAATGGTCCTGCTGCTTTAACTTGTCTTCCACCACACCTTTGATAGATGTCGCACTTTTTGACATGGGCATGTGCATCTTTGAACAGTGTGGGCCAATAGTATCTGACTCTGAGAATTTTATGGGTTGTTGTATCTCCGGAAAAATGTCCTCCAGCAGGCCCATCATGTAAGTCTATCATGGCCTTCCTCACATCTTCTTTCTCTAAGCATCTAAGAAGAAATCCATCATAATTCTTCCTGAACAATATTCCTTCAATAATCTGAGTGAAATCCGGCACAAACCTTCGCACGAAATTTATTGTCCCCATAAATGATTGCATGCCTTTTTTACTATGGGGTAAGGGAATTTGTTCGATAGCTTTGATCCTCTCTGGGTCTATGGAGATCCCCTTCTTAGAAACCATGTGACCCAGTAACTTACCTTGGGTAACGACAAACACACACTTCTTGGGGTTTAATGAGATACCATATTTTCGGCAGCGTTCAAAAATCTGTTTTAGATGGAATGCATGTTCCTCCCTTTTCTTTGAGAATATTGTGATGTCATCGAGGTATACTACAACACTGCAGCCAATCAGACCGCGGAAAGCTATGTCCATAGCCCTCTGGAAAGTAGCTCCAGCGTTTATGAGTCCAAAGGGGATCCTTCTGTAAGAAAAATTCCCCCATCTGGTTCTGAATGTAGTTTTAAGTCAGTCTTCTTCAGCTAATAAAACTAGATTGTAGCCAGAGAATCCATCTAATAAAGAAAATAATTCAGAACCCGAAACTATTTGCAATATCTGTTCCATGGGTGGGACAGGATAATTGTCTTTATCTGAGGCACGATTCAGGTTTTGGAAATCCACACATAGTCTAATTTCTCCAGATTTCTTTCTTACTGGTACCAGGTTTGAAACCCATTCCGAGTGTCTAACTTTGAAGATAATTTTAACATCCAACAACTTTTTTACTTTATTCTGAATTAGAGGCTCCAGTTTTGGATGCATTTTCCTTAAAGGCTGTTGATAAGGCTTGACCCCAGATGTGATGGGGATAACATGCTGAATAATATTGGTGTCATAGGTCTTCGGATCTTCATATCTCCAGACAAAAACATCTTTGTATTGTTTGAACAGATTGATGAACTTATTCCTTTCACCTGGAGAGAAACACTTTCCCAAATTCACATATTTAGGCTCAATTTCAGTCCCTAAATTAATCAACTCGAACTTTAGAGACGAGCTATGAGTCTTCACATTCACTGGCCTTCTGAATTTCTCGTTTAGATCAAACATTCGCTCTAAAGTCGTGGCTCCTTTAGGAATAAAATTATTGAATTTTAGCTCGGCCTGATGTTCTTCATCATCAATAATTTCCCCTTTGAAGGTCTTGTCATTTGTCAAGCATTCTAGGATCTGTTGATCATCATCAAAATCTCATAAATTGGTAATCATATCTGGAACTGAAGGCCTGAAAAGCAATTCAATAGAACACCGGTTATTAGAGGGCACAAGCCTTGCAGCTGAGGTGGCCAACAAGTCAGCTGCTGCATTCTTAAGTCTAGGAATCAAGACAATATTAAATGCATGAAAACATTTAAGCAAATCCCATATTTCATTTTGATAAGATTTTAAATGAGGGGAAATGTAATGTATTTGATTTCGAATCTGTTTTACAATTATTTCAGAATCCCCATACACTTTCAGATTTTCTACCTTTAACTCAATTGCTTTTCTTAGTCCCTGAACCAATGCTTCATATTCGACTGTGTTATTGGTGCATTAAAACTCTAACCTACATGAAATAAAATGTTTATTTTTCTTAGGATCAATCAGAACACAGCCAGCTCCTGACCCTTCTAAAGTTTTAGACCCATCAAAGAAAAGCGTCCAAAAATCGCCTATCACTACTGTGCCTGAATCAACATCTACATCTACAGCTAAGTCTACTATTTTACAATCAATTTCATCAGCCTGTGAAAATTGAAGGAGATCAAGTTGAGCATCTGATGTATTGCTAGCTTCTTCCGCTTGATAGTTTCCCGGTTCTAGCTCAATGAAGTAATTTCCCAAAACATAATTCACTGGTTCATTTTTACCTTCGAACTGAGTAACATTGTGTTTCATGTGGGTCTCTCTTAAAACTTTAATTTGATTTGGGATTCCTTTATAAGGTAGCCACAGATGTGACCAGTTTGAAGCAAAATATCCACTCAGCTTTGCTGACCAATCTCTGCTCAAAACGAGTCCATAAGCTTCCGGTATGTTTGCTACCACAATATCAATAAATTGACATACCTTATCATTTGAAGACAAGAGAATGAGAACATCCTCCATTTTCCCAATTACCTTCACTTTCATTCTGTCCAACTGAATAACCCTCTAGGTAGACGATTTAGGTTGTCCATTTATCTTTTTGCAGACCGACAACGGCATAACATTTACTGATGCCCCCGAGTCTACTAGGCAATTGTGCACGTTGTGGTTGAAAATTTCAAAAGTAAGGAGAAAAGGTGGAGTCTTGCATGCAGGCTTACCTCCCCCACTTGCTTCACCAATTTCTTCTTCTTGGGGCTGATTGTCAGTGGGAATCTTCTCCTCTGATATTTCAAGTGATTTCAATAACTTTTCTTTCTGCTGCGGCACATTGCACATCTCAAATAACGAGATATTTTCCCTTACCTTTTTTATATCCTCCACGATGTCATAATCCATCTTATGTTTTGTGAGATTCGTTTTAACATTAATGATCTTCTCTTTAATGGGCTTAGTAGGCATGTTGATCTGTTTCGGATTTTGACTGGTGGTGATAAATTCCGGAATTTTATTAGCTGAGGTAATTTTTTGAAATTTCTTTACATTATTTTGAAGTATCTTAATCTTTGGGAGCATAAGACTATTTTATTTAATCAACCCTTGACTTCTTGTTGTCACATTTGTTTCCAAGATATCTTCATGTCTCGGATCTTTTTCTTCTTCGATATCAAACAACGATACACAAACCCATAAAACCATGGCCTCATCCTCTTGTTTTTTTGTTGATTTATTGTTGTCTTTTCCCTCTTCATCATTATCCTCGGTTAATTTGGAATCCAACAGCCGATTCATTACCAAAGTCATCGAACTTATCCATTGAGGACAATGCTTTTCAAAATGGGGTTGTTGGTGAAAAGTGAAAAAGTTATCCATCCCCACCTCCGTTAAGTTCATCGATGTAGGACTGTGCGAAGGGGGTTGGGATTGATTGTTATCCTCCCTTTTCTTGTAATAAGGCTTATAAAACTTCTGGGCTTCCTTTTCCTTTTCCAAGTCGATTATTATGTTAGAGAGCTTCTACATCATCTTTGCCATTCCTTCGAAATCGTGCGATTGCTCCTCTTTAGGCTTAGTAAATAACAAAGCTTTTCTCCCAACATTTTTTTCTCTTGACTGCTCAGGATACTCTTCGATGCTTTCCTTTTCAGCCTCTACTCTCTTCGCTTCTTCATAAGTCTCTGCTAGCATAGGTTTGGCTTTCATTTTGGCGAACATGGCCAAATCGGGCCCTAGAGCTGAAGTATAATACTCAATCAGAACTTTATCTGAGGGTTTGTCAGTTTCACAAAAATTCTTAAGATAAGCTGCAAATCTTTGGGTAAAACTATGCACCTTCTGTTTTCTTTCTTTCTTTAAAGCGCACAATCCTTTCATAAGATTCACATGAGTTTTTTGGGTTGCATATTTACTCCTGAAAATCCTTTCAAAGGTATCCCAGTTTGGGATAGAGTTTGCAGGCAAACCAAAATACCATAATGCTGCCGCTCCTTTAAGGGTATGCGGAAAAAGTCTACAAACTACATCCTCATGTTCCCCAGCCCTTAAACCTTCTATTTCCAAATAGAAACTTTGTAAATGATCATCTACTAACATCTTCTCATTTGGATCAAACTTGGGCAGCATCTTCTCAAAATCTTGAGGTAAGTCATGCAATGGGGGTGTTAAGTTCAGGGGTGATTTGGCTTTCCAAGCGGGTGGTGGATTTGGTGGGTTAAGTGGCTAATTTGCATTAACGCCTGCCATGAGTCTGGGTGGAGAGTGAGTAGGTGAGGGAACATGAGTATGCATAGGAGAACAATAAGGTGTGTTTGGGCCTACCTGATTCAAAGGCTGAGCAACTTCCTGTAATGCTACTTCTACTAACTCTTCCAAATCTCCAACCGACACTGAATCTTCCAAAAAGGGACGATCTTTCTTCTTGTATTCTCTTCGGGGTAAATCAGGGATAGTGGGTAATCCTCCAATACTCTTTACATAGGCCCATGTGTGTGTTCTCAAACCATTAACTACTTGGTTGTCAACAGAAAACAAATGTTCTCTATTCTCTTCAGTATTTGGATCAGGAAATAAACTACTTTCAAAACTATCACTGGTGGAGTAACTTCGAGGAAATGAATTTCCTCGGCTAACCATGCACTAGTGGCCCTCCTTCTAGCACCAATTACTGTTGAGGCCTGGAAATTCGCAGGCGGCAACAGCAAGGGATTCTCCCTAGTCAACGTTCCCAACTAGCCCGTGACTGTTTGGTATGGGGAATCCGTCCGGTTTGCGGTCCGACTACCGTAGGTTAAGTAACAAAACTAAAGGTTTTACCAGTTGCAGCCCAGTCCACCATGTATATTTTGTATTTTTTACTTCAGGTATGATGTGCAAGTGCCTATCTAACATGCAGATTGATAAAGAATACGAGAAGTGGTCACAATGTGATGCGCAGGTTCTTACCTCTCGTCTTAGACTCTCTCACATCTAAATCACACACAAATGAAAACAAGATTAACTAAGTTGTCCCTAGGGAGCAAGATTATCAATTAATGAGTAATGTATTACTGCTCATATGTTAAGATAAATCATAGATAGCTGTTCTTAGAATCGAAACACATAAACATGAATAAAGATATGCACAATAAGATAGCTCGTCGTCTGTTAAAACATTCATTACTCATGGTGGAAATTATCACAAAATAAACCAGAGAACATTCATATAAGAACATAGGTTTATAAAGTTAGAACGATCTCATAGTTAATGAAACACAGCTGAAAACGAAATAGTTCCCCTTCAACATTGTTCATTTCATCACATTTGAACATTCCACATAGCACTTTCTCCGACAGGCAAAATTGTAATTTTATTATTGCAAAACGAAATAGTTCCTCTTACAACAAGTAGTTCACAAGTCTCACTGGGAAAAATCCCCTCCTCGCTATTTATTTTCTATATTAATACAAGAACCAGCTCAATCTTTCGGTTTCCCCACAACCGTTTCAATCTCCAGTCTTGTCACGTTGCAAATGCTCATAAGTCAACGTTACGTTTCAAATAAAGACTTTTATATTTAAAAAAAAATGGGTATAGCTAGGTAACCGACGAACCACCGAAGCCTGGGCCTTTGCTTTGTAATGATTACGCTCTACCATTCCTCGGTCCCTCTTCAGACCCTTATTATTTCTCTTTCCTCGAGCAACCACTCTGCTGCCTTATGCTTTAACATGCTTTGTCCTCTAGCTGCATCTTCTTTGCCGCAATAATCTTCAAAGGGATCTGGGAAAATATCCTATGTTTGTCTGCGATCAAACGAAAACTCGTCATTCATCCCGACTATATTTAATAAACATAAACCCTAATACCAATAAAATGAGTACTGAAGGAAAAAAAATGGAACTGGGTTTTCATGTGAAAAATTCGACCTGATAAAACAAGGCACACCAGTCACTTACGAAACCAGTTATGAGCTCATAAAAATCGGCGAGAAAACGATTTAGAAACGGGCGAATAAAAACTCCCATCGGCGAATCGGAACACTTGACATTGGTCGGTTAGTGAGCTATGCAGCCGCAACGGTGGGAGACCTACAATCTAAGGGTTCCAGAACACAAACCAAAAATTGGCACGATTAACGTTGGGGTCAGATCTTCTGAAGCATCGGATATTTAGTGCGCTACACAGCCGCAACGGCGGGAGTTAAACGGTCAAGAAAATCCGTAGACTAGTCAACATCGGAGAAACATAGAACAAGACATCGGCGAGAGGACAAGCAGTCCGACAGGAAGTTAGTCTACTCTGGGGCTGCAACGGTGGACCTCAATCAGCCTTCGAACTCCGATCAAAATCAAAACACCTTCTGAAAAATCACAAAGCAAGGTTCTTTTCAACAATAAAACGTGACTCAGCAAAAGGCTTTAATTATCGGTGCCATGTCTGACTGACCTCTAAAAAACGGCAACTAAAAATCCCATTTTAAACCTCGACCAAACCTCGGCAACGATAAAACAACATAAAGCCTACTAAAACCTATAGTCCACCACAATCACCGACCCAAACAAAATCCCGCAAAGCAAGAAAACTGGCCTCAACAATAAAAACGTGTAGCATAGTGGGAACAAAGGGCCTTAAACCAAATCAACAAGGAGGGTCCAAAATTTTAGAAATTTGGGAAAAGTTGCAGCTGCAACACATGTCTGAATGATTCTAGAGGTAAAGTTGAAGGAGCAATGGGGGGTTTTTCCGAAAGGATAGTGAGAGATTTTAAGAGGGAAGAGTCTGAGAAGGACGACCCATTACAAGGACTAACGGGATGGAGGAGAACATCAGACAAGGGTAAGGAAGGTGCCCCATTGAGGGGAGGAAACAAATCCTCAGCTAAAAAGTAGGGAACATGAAAAGAAGGTGCCAGAGGGGGTGGGGGTGACTACAAATCCATATAAGACCCTGAAAATGCAAAGCTCAAAACCCTAGCCGAAGTAATATCAAACTCTTCCAAGCTGGTAGGTCCCAAAACAGGGTCAACAACCATAGTATAGGGTCTACCAGAAGGCTACAACATGCAATATTCTCAATCTACACAATATAATCTAATCCCCCCTTAGTAAGGTCATCATAACTAGTTGGAGAAACTGAGTTATACATACCTTTTGGTAGCAGTGAAGTGAGAGAGTCCATACCTGGAGCGGATGGGCCAAGAGAAACCTTTTGAGGACATACAAAACAATCATCAATCATCCGACGAGGAGACCCATGCAACAACGATGGACAGTTGCGTCGGAGATGACCGGTCTCGTGACACCGAAAAGGAACCTTAATATAATCCAATCATTGAACAAAAAAGTGGTCCTATAAAATAATATCAATGTCGGCCGACAGTCCAGCAGTAACATCCATTCAACCATGACCCTCACCGAACGTTTATCAAAAGAATGGAGGAAATTATCCTCCAAGGCCACAAATCGGTAGTTTGCAATACCCACAAGAACCTCATTTCTCTAAAGTGAAAGGGGTAGTGTCGGGAGCAATACCTAAAAGTGTCGAGTAACCATCCTTTCATGCGTAGGGTCCAAATCCGAATGACAACGACTAAGGACCAGAGAGCCATCACCCATAGGCCAAAGAGAATTGAGAATAAGGGTGGAATCCTTTCCATCGAGGAAAAGAAAGACCTACCAACCATTAGAGAGCTTACTGATAGTTGAAATGTAGTCAATCAATGGTTTCTAGTGGTGGGTTGCCCAGACAAACCACACATCTATTTCAAATTTACAATACTCCAGCTGACCGACCAGAGCGTGATTACATAACATTTCCACTTTGTCCAAGAAGATATCCCGACCCAACACAAAATTTCGTTTGGCTTCCAGTGCCTTAATAGCCTTGGTCTTTCTCTGAGCCCTGTAATGTAAGTGAGAATTTCTATCATCTCTAAAGCCCTTATCTGGCACTAGGGCCGCTGCCATAGAAGGCTGACCAAGAGACTGATAGGCCGGTTATGTCGGAGACCGACAGTCAGACTCAAAGAGTCGACTAGGAGTGGAGAAGGAAGCCGACAAAACCTACACCCTAGGTAATGAGAATATTCCAAAGAAAAGGTTAAAAAACTAGAACCGTGAAACCAACAATAAAGTCAACACCCGAAGAAAGGAGTACAAACTTAACTGGTAAACCCATGAAAGTCTGGGGAGTAAGCAATGACTAACCCAAGGAGAAACCAAGATAAAGCTTGAAATCAGAGACCAACCCGATGACACAACCACCAGGCATACAAGAAGAGAGGTTGCCAAAGAAAACAAGCCCAATTGAGAAACGTGAAAGAGTCGGTCAACCAAGGAAAACAAACCATGACAAAACCCTAAAGTAACAACAAATGAAACAACAAAACAGACCACCATGATACCCAGGTTTACCAAAGCATATGCTTCCTTTGGCAATGTGTCTCCTTTGTCTGAGTGGTAGATCTTCATGTGATATGTGTGAGGTTCATATTAATGGAAAATTTTAACATTATGATAACATAATTTTATATTGAAATGTTGTGTTAAATTTATATTTTTTTATTATTATGATCTATTTTTAGTTTTTTTTTTTTTAAGTTTAATATTTATTTTATATGGATAAAAGTGTGAAATGGAGTAGTTTTATAAGGTATTACTTGTATTAAATATTTTATTAATATAAAACTTGGTTTTAAAATATAAATAAATGATGTGTGTGGAGGAACAAAGTTAAGATTGGTCAGTTTAAAGGTTATATTTATCATTATCTTACACATAATATCTGCTTCTTCCCCAAAAGGGTTTGAGTGGAAGGTAGAATAAACTCTAAACTTATAACCAGTAACCTTGTGAGACTCAAATGTGTGACCTCTCCATTGATAACATGCATTTGGCATATGCTCCCAACTAATTAAGTTGATCCTTAGGATCTAGTCCATGAAGGATGGGGGGAGTAGGAAGGAGAGTAAGAAAGAGATATTGGATTATTTAGAGGACCCACTAGATGACCTTCAGAGCTTATTAGGACTAAAGCCTAGGGATTAAGTCTTGATTTAGGTATAGGGGATGTAACCTTCGGTCTTGAGCCTAGATTGTGGTTGTAATTGATGCACCGACTTTTAAATTCATTAATTTACCAACTTCTTAAAATATCCTTTGGAGTAAATAGTAGTTTAGTGAGTAATTTACAAGTATCAATGGAAATTTATCCCATGCTAAGCCCCAATGTGTATTTGTTTTATAAATAGCTGTGAAATAGCTTCTAATTTTTTTCTTCAATATTGTAGTCCTTTGTTATGGGTCACATTGTTACAATCTTGCAAGGATAAGATCAAATTAAGTTCTTCCATCAATGCTTAGCAATCAATATACAACAGAGAGAATCATCCATAGTCCTCCAATGAAAGATGTCCAGAAAAATATTCAAATCCTAACATCATGATCTATCCAACTATGACGATGAGGATGTTTTGTATATAAGAACATTGGTTGTAATTTGTAAATTCATGAGATTATAACCTTTAGAAAAGACCTTGGTAAAGAAGATTAATGAAAATTGAAAGTTACGAATACTCAGAGCTCTCTTGAGACTAAAGGAAGATTCTTTAGGTTTCTTGCACTTATGAATATTGATTTATTTGGATTCATAGGCTCATTAGAGATAAGCTTAATCTATAGCTTATGTTTCAATGTACATCTAGAATAGATTGATTTGGATACATAGGCTCCTCATAGACAAACCAATTATAAAATCAACCATCCATACTCCATATACCAATAGAATAGGCATGCCAAAAGACAAACCAATTATACAACCAACCATTTATACACCATAAACAAGAAGAAAATGATGTGAAAAAATGTGTTAATCTCGTCAATGTTGGTGAAAATCGAGGTCTTCGAAGTTTACTACCTCTAACTATGTCCAAAATTTCATATGTAGTTACCATTGATGCAACTATATGATTGTAACATGTCTATGTGCCATCTAAAATCCATGTTATATAATTGGTTGATTCAACAAAGCATATAAATTGAGAGGTCAACTTACCGATTTCATTTCTAAGCGTGGAATCATATTTTATTTCTAATGCCTCTTCCCTTAAATGGTTGCTTGACCTAAAGTAATACTTATTACAAAAATATCAAAATTGATTTCAAAACCCTTGAAGTATTACTTATAAATCTCACAATAGATATTAATTATTTGAAAGGATAGGTGTCCAAAGAAAATTTCAATTTAAAAATATTAATGTCAAATTACATTTTTGTTATTTAAGGAGTGATGAACTCTCCACTAAACTCCATGATTTTTTATTTTTCCAAACTAGGAGGCACTCCAATAGTTATGTAAATGTATTATCAATATCAATAACAATGGCAATAAAGATGGCATAAAGATCACTTTTCATTTTTATTTTGGGAAAGACATTCTTGAATCTTTCGATGAAACAGGTGAGAATGATCGACAAACTTGGTAAAATTAAACAATACAATGTATTTGAGAAAATGTCAAATGTTGATTTTGAGAAATCTGGTCATAAGGTTGTCAAGCTTGATTTACAGATCAAGCTTGAACCTGTTCAATAGGTCATGATAATATATCTGTGCATGCCAAAGTGGCTATTTCCTTTTCATTTAGATTATTTTCTACAACAATCAGGTGAACCTTGTTAAATTAATCTACTTAAATGGTGACAAAGGATATTCTAAGTTGAAAAATTTGCAACATTGTAAATGCATTAAATTATCAAAGGGACACATAATCTTCAAATAGCCATACCTTTATTTCATTTCAATACATCAACGATCAAAACATGTGCACTAAATCTAAATCTAAAATGAAAAACATGTGACTTCTTTTAAATCCAACAAGTTAACAAGATAAATGGCATCTTGTAATATTCAATAATATCATCAGCATGTAGTGACCAATGTCCAAATCTATTAGAGATTAAGAGATCATCCTCAAGTTACTAGACTACTCCTAAGTGCCCAAAAATAAATAATAAATAATAAGGTTAGAACCCTCAACAACACATGAAACCACATAAAATAAGCAATGCAAGGATATTAAACATAGGGTATTTTCAAGGATAGAGGATTCAGAAGTCATTACCGTCCCAACAAGGGGTTAAATTTGGTGCTCATTTACCCATATTTGCTTATTTTAACCATAAAATACAGTTGGTTCTTGAATAAGAACACTATTGTTGATGTGTGATTAATTTTTTAAATAGTCAAATTTACAGACACATTTAAATATTATACGTAAGATATTTTTATATCTTTTTAATTCATAATATATATGTGTATTTTTTATTCATAATATATATATAATTCATAATATATATATATATATGAATTAATATGCATGTGTGTACACACACAAATTTATATGTATATATATTTTTAATTCATATATATATTATGCCCCGGATGTGGGTGAGATGTATAGAATTCACGTGCGCCAACAGTCGCGGGAGACACCTGGTGAAGGCGCTACGATCGAAGTTGAGGATAGGTCGCGTGGGACTCAAGCCACAAGGGAGTTAAATGCAAAGGGTGGCGGGCATTAAGCCATACCCTCAAGTAGTTGTGATGTATTATCGTTGTTACGGTCCATAGAGCTGAAGGTTAATGGAGCCTAAGATGAATTTAAAGCATAGCTTCCACCCGCACGTGCCTATACAAAGTGTAAGGAAGCCGACCAGGGAAAATATGGAGCTTTCTAACTTCAAGAAAATTGGCCTGATTATTTTCCTAGTGCTGCTAGTATTCTCCTCTGTTAACCAGGTAGTCAAACAACAAGTGGAAATGCCAAGGTAGAGAGGCACATTGAGGCGAGGCAGCACTGGGCAGGGCAGAGCTAGGAGGAAGGTTAACTTGTGGGAAACAAACAACTATGCTTCACAAGTTTTAATAATGACTGGGAGTCTCCCGTCATCTCTGAGCAATTGGATTCAGGGAGAAATGGTGGAAGAATTAACCACTACTAGATGATCAATATCATGATGGGTATGCCAATGGATGATTTAACTAACAAATGGAGCAGATATAGGGAAATGGTTTAGAGAATAAGGACTTGCTTGACTCGGACCGATGAGCAATTGAACAACTTGGAGGCCAAGTTTAGTTGGCGGAACTACAACATTGCTTGGAATGTCGAAGATATGGTTGGGGGTTGGAACGCAGAGCATCACAACATAGTTGGTGAGACATCTGCAGTTGTAGAAACGTCCATGATCCCCAAGCGGGAGAACCAGGACAACACCCAACTCACAATTTCAGTGATAGCTATCCCCCAGCAGGCAAAAAGGGTTCGTGAGGAACTCAACAGTGATAGAGCCTCGCGACCTCCTCTAGAGTTGCAGTTGACTAGTCATTCCACCATGTGTGCAATGATGAATATGGACCCTGTCCCATTCTAAAGGAAGCGAAAAAAGCAACAAATGGGGAATCTACCACCTAAAATCTCCATGTCCATCCCTAGTTCACTCTGTGTATTTCGGTTTTTTTTTGGATTTCACTGATCTACAGATACTTTGTCTTTATGTCAATTCACAGTCTAAATGGTCTATTTTGTAATATGTTGGTCGGAGGGTACGACTCTAGGAAGGGTTCTCTATTATTTTTGAAAAAACTAAACAAGAATTCTAGTTTTTTTGAACGACTCGGTGGGTGGGAAAGTAGTCTCATGCCCCCGTAAAATGACTTTTGTACTTATGTACTTTGTTTTTTACTACCTCTGCTAATATGAAAATTCCTGCAGCTTACAAAAAAAAATCATATATATATTATGAAATAATGTGTATATATATATATATTTTTTATTTTTTTCCTGAGAAAAAAATCTTTTATTCATAGAATAACATAGACAACTCGTTAGATTTTACATCAGTGCACCTTAGTGCTAATTGAGTTACTCATAGCACCTCTATGTGCATCTACTTGAGCATTGCTCTCAAAGATTTCAACAGCTTCAGCTCTCTAAGCTTTGGTTTACAATCAACTCGAAAAACTGTTGTAGGATCATCCCAAAAAGCTTTATCTTCAACCAGTCATCACTAGTTTTTGCATCAAAATATATCTTCCATCAGATTTTTCTTTCATAGTCTTACATATTGAATTACCATCAGATTATTTTCATAATATTTAATCATCATTAAACCTGGTGGTAGCATTAAAGATTATTTAGACAGTTTGTCTGCCTCTTCATTCAACTCCCTGTATATGTGTTGGAACGAATTTGAATTAAAATTCTCCAGTTGGCTCCTTATTGCTTTCAGCAGGTGTTGAAGGTGGGGTGCATTGATTTGCAAATTGTCGTTTGCCCAGTCTATGGTTAGTTTGGAATCCCCGCAAATTTGAAGATTTATTACATTCCTTTCAACAACAATTTTTAGTACAGTAGTGTGTGTGTGTGTGTGTGTAAACACACATATACACACACACACACACACACACACACACACACACACACACACGCACATATATGTATGTATGTATGTATGTATGTATGTATATATAGGTATGTATGTATATATGTATGTATGTATGCATGTATGTATGTGTATGTGTATGACATACACGTACATATATTTATTGTCTACCCGCCTATGACCACTTGGAAGTTGAAGCCATCGACATTAATGAGTAATGATGTGAGGCCTTAAATCCTTACGTTTGTTGGGTAGGTGGGAGTCTGTGTCCACTCTTTACAGAGCACTCTAAATTTTACAAGATCGGTATCCACGTGTAAGAATATATATGTGTTTAGTGGTTAGAACTTTTTCAAAAGCCCAAAAATAGGGGTTTTCCTACTATGCCGGAAATTTACATAGATGAATTAGTGGACTGTATAATTTTGGTTTGTGTGTAGTGTGTACACTAGAGCTCAATAGAGATTTATAAAATAAATATGGATCCGACATTGGGAACATGGATCAGTAGATTTAGGCGATATGAGATTCTCTATTACCAGGGTTGATAAAACATATAGTGGAACTCCGCATTATATTTCTCATATATTTCTCATATATTTCTCATATATTTCCTATTGTTATTTATACATAGTATTTTGTTAAAGATTCAATTATTTTCGAATACATTTCCTAATCACATGTTCATGGACATTTCGAATACCACTATCGCTTAGCACTCAGGTGTAAATTCATGGTCACATGTTCATCTATTTATCAACATAATTTTACTTCAATGGACAGTTATTTTTTTAAATTTATTTTTTTATAATTTTCATGTCTCTCATTAAAATACATTGAAGTATTTTGGTGTAAATTTTATTGCGTTCAAATTTTAAACGAATAAAAATATACTATTTTATAAAATTCTTACCATGGAGGTAGACAAAGTGAAAATTGTGATAAATTTTATACTACCATGATCCATGATCCATAATCCATAATCCATAATAAAGAGGCAACTGCTCCAAAATTGTGTACAACATTAAGAATAAATTTAATAGAAAGGCAACAATATTTATTAAAAGTCATACGAAAGACGGTTTCATAAACAAAACCGTAAAAAAAAATTGATTGATGGATAAGGGTGTCTTTCATATTTTACCCCTGGTCCCAAGGAAGTTACTTTGTTTTTCCCTTTTTGAGATGCTTCAACAAAATTCTCGTGATTTCGATTTTTTTCTTCTTCTTTGTAAATAATAAATCCAATAAAACCAAA
This sequence comes from Pseudotsuga menziesii, assembly GCA_001517045.1. Taxonomy (NCBI): domain Eukaryota; kingdom Viridiplantae; phylum Streptophyta; class Pinopsida; order Pinales; family Pinaceae; genus Pseudotsuga; species Pseudotsuga menziesii. The sequence continues at coordinate 122,034 of LPNX011222302.1, forward strand.
CAAAGAATGAGATAAAGTTTTACTTGAAAAAGGAATTATGGTAAAAGCATCCAAGTTGATGTTGTTATGTTGTTGAGATCCACTTTTGTTAACTTTTTTACTTTCAATGTTGAGATTCTAAGTTTTTCTCTTAAGTTTTTGTTGTTGATAAATGTCAATGAGAGGAGGAAATTTCCCACTCATATCATTTTTATTAAGGAGGTGTTATCCATTTTTATTGAGATTCTAAGTTTTTCTTTTAAGTTTTTGTTATTGATAAAGTTTAATAAGAGGAGAAAATTTCCCACCCATATCATTTTTATTGAGGAGGTGTTATCCATTTTTTAATATAACTAACATTTATTAGTACTTCTATTTGTGAAATTCATTTTTTATTAATTAGTACAAGTTGAGTTCAAAAAAAATGTATATTGAAATCTATTTTGTTACTAGACTGATTCGTTAATATAGAAAAGGATTACCCTTGTTTTGATCATTAATTTATTGAATCAAATGTATTTTTATCTTAAACTCTAACAAATTACATTAAATAATTCACATTTAAACTTGATTACTTTGTTTATCACCTTATCCTTCAGTTTTCATTAGAGGAAATTTGGGGTCTAAAATGAGCCTTATAAGAAAACGTGCCAAGAATAAGTTCTTGTGAGTTGGAATTCAAGAACCAATAGAATTCCAATAAAATGAGTCAACCATAATGGTTGAATTGACATATTTGTCATAAAAAAACTACTTTTTGGTTCGTATTTTCGACATACCTCCCTGTGTTTTTACTCAAATTTCGATTGTGAGATCTCGTTTGATTCCGCATCCAATGAGTACCCACACTGCATACTTTTGACGGACCCCACTACCCCAAAAACAAGAAATACCTAGAAAAACGTGATGATGACAGTGTGGGTACTTGTTGGATGCGGAATCAAACTCTGCATCCAGCGAGCTCTCCTGATCGAAATTTGAGTAAAAACACAGGGAGATATGTCGAAAATACGAACACAAAAAGTAGTTTTTTTATTTTTTCCTCCAAAATAAATAAATATTATTCTTTTTATTTTAACTATTATTTTATTATTTTCCTTAGGAGGCCCATTTTAGACCTCAAAATTCCTCTAATGATTTTCCAACTTAAACGGAATTCTCCCTTTGTTATGTCCATGAAAGGGGAATATAGTTTTCACCAAGGTGGTATTATTCATGTCGATGGAAGTAGATTTTTTGTATTTCAAAGTCAGAACTAGATTCTGTAATTTTTATCACTATTTTTCATAAATAGGTTTGGTTCGTACAAATGATCTCAGTCTTGTAAAATGGCACCCAAGACGTGGTGGTGGGCTGAGATCATCATACATTTATTAAGATCATGGCACTGCAAGGGAGCTCATTAATTAAAACTACTTTCGAGAGCAGAGCAGGTTCCTAAGTAGGTCATGTCAGGGTAAGGCACGAGCATGTCATGTCAGGTCCTACCCACAAGTCTCTATGTCTTATTAATGGTCATGATGACATTAATGGCAGCATTCATGGCACTGCAGAAGCTCATTAATGTTGCAGATAAGTTCGGTTCAGGGTAAGGCAACATGGATATCTACAAGTGTGGGATGAGCTACTTCTCCCAATGGAATCCCAACAAAATATAGTTCTCAAGAAACGAGAAAATCATGTAGCTGAGCTTGTTATTGTCGCTACTTTGTTGGCCATTCCCCGCTTAGATTTGATATGTTTCTCAGTGATTGTGGAATCAAAACATGATTCCATATAATGATATTGTTAGCAGTTTTCTAAACTGTTTGACACAAAAATGGATGCACAAATGTGAGCTGCATCAAAACAACTTTGTCTTTTGGAGGTATAATGGAAACTATGCCATATCCACACCTTCGTAACGCTGACATTTATAATAATTATAACTAGCAAAACAATGGCGGCTATGGATGCACAATACTGGAATGGTGGTCTGTGTTATGTTTATCATTCATCTCGCTTTTGTTTTTGTTACAATATTCTAATTAATTATTGATAACTATACATGTGTGCGTTTGTTAGATTTGTATCACTCAAGTTAGCATTATCTTAGGATCTTTAACTAAGAGAATAATATGCACAACAATAAACCCAAGAGACAAGAGACACAAAGAATTTTCCTCGGGGAAACCATAAAGGAGAAAACCTCACAATTTCCTCAAAGAATATAGAATGAGCACCAATGGCAGCAATAAAACCTGAAAAACATAAAAGATGATCTCCACAGCTTGTTCTCTCTCTCACACTTGAGAGAGATTCTCCTCTCTCACTCATGCGCCCTAATGAGTGAGAGTGTGTGTGATAAATAGAGAGGCTCACTCTCTATTTATATTCTTTCATTCACTTGATGTCCACTTTAACATGTTGGCCCCACTTAACAATTACTTACTAGAGCCGACATCTCTAGGAGAGTCTAATAACCCTAGTGCCCCACAACTGTGGGGACTTTACCCTCCGATCAACAAGGAGGGTTAACCTTGACACAACTGTGGGGACTATTGCCCTGACTTACAATGGAGGGTTAACCTCAATGACTTTACATGACTTGTTACATTA